>JAQQPU010001803.1:47405-75882 GCA_029168905.1 Artemia sp. Kazakhstan ARC1039 | reverse complement strand
GATAGAAACTATGTTTTTGAGGAGGACACTCCCCCACAGCCTTCAGGGCAAGGGTTGTAAGTTATGCCCTGGGGGCTTATGAGGTTTTTAAAGAAGACTTTGTCGTAGAAACTTCAAAAAAACTCATTCGATTGGAAATTCAAAGGTCTAGTGCCCTTTTTAAAAGTCGAAAGTGATTAGAGGGTAGCTACCCCCCCCCCACGCCCATCATTCCCCCAAACACATCCTATCAAAATTTTGAGATAGCTATTTTGTTCACCGTAGTTTATTTCCAGACAGAAAATATGTTTTAGAGGAGGACACTCCCCCACAACCCTCAGGTCAAGGGATTTAAGTTATGCCCTGAGGGCATATAAGAACAATGTGGGCACAATGTATTATTTATTATTTTTTTCTTTAGAGCAGGGCCCTTCGTATCGAAGAAGTTGTCTTAGAAACTTCGAAAAGGGCTCATTCAATTGGAAATTGGAGTGGCTTGTGCCTTTTTTTAATGATCGAAAGTGATTGGAAGGCAACTAACACCCCTTCCACGCCCACCATTTCCCGAAACACATCCAATCAACATTTTGAGATAGCCATTTTGTTCAGCGTAGCTGATTTCCAGATAGAAATTATGTTTTTGAGGAGGACACTCCCCCAAAGCCTTCACTTCAGGGCAAGGGTTGTAAGTTATGCCATGGGGGCATATAAGGTTTTCATAGAAGGCGTTGTCACAGAAACTTCAAAAAAGGCTCATTCGATTGAAAATTCAAAGGGCTAGTGCCCTTTTTAATAGTCAAAAGTGATTGGAGGGGAACTAATTCCCCACCACTCTCACGCCCACTTTTCCCAACACCTCCAATCAAAATTTTGAGATAACCATTTTATTCAACGTTGATTTAAGTTCTGTAAAGTAGGTATTTGAGGATGAAAACCCCCTCACAGCCCTCAAGGCAAGGATTGTAAGTTATGCCCTGGGGGCATATAAGGTTTTTATAGAACGCGTTGTCGTAGAAACTTCAAAAAGGGCTCATTCAATTAGAAATTGAAATAGCTAGTGCCCTTTTTAATAGTCGAAAGCAATTGGAAGGCAACTAACACCCCTTCCACGCCCACCATTTCCCGAAACACATCCAATCATAATTTTGAGATAGCCATTTTGTTCAGCGTAGTTGATTTCCAAATAGAAATTATGTTTTTGAGGAGGACACTCCCCCACAGCCTGCAGGGCGAGGTTTGTAAGTTATGCCATGGGGTATATAAGGTTTTTATAGAAGGCGTTGTCGTAAAAACTTCAAAAAAGGCTCATTCGATTGGAAATTCAAAGGGCTACTGCCCTTTTTAATAGTCGAAAGTGATTGGAGGGCAACTAGCCCCCTCCACGCCCATCATTCCCCCAAACACATCCAATCAAATTTTGAGATAGCCATTTTATTCAGCGTAGTTGATTTCCAGATAGAAAATATGTTTTTGAGGAGGACACTCCCCCACAACGCTCGGGGAAAGGGTTTTAAGTTATGCCCTGAGGGCATAAGAACGATGTTGGCACAATGTATTATTTATTAATTTTTTCCTTTAGAGCAGGGCACTTCGTATCGAAGAAGTTGTCGTAGAAACTTCGAAAATGGCTCATTGAATTGGAAATTGGAATGGCTTGGGCCCTTTTTAATAGTCGAAAGTGATTGGAAGGCAACTTACACCCCTTCCACGCCCACCATTTCCCGAAATACATCCAATCAACATTTTGAGATAGCCATTTTGTTCAGCGTAGTTGATCTCCAGATAGAAATTATGTTTTTGAGGAGGCCACTCCCCCACAGCCTTCACTTCAGGGCAAGGCTTGTAAGTTATGCCATGGGGGCATATAAGGTTTTTATAGAAGGCGTTGTCGCAGAAACTTCAAAAAAGGCTTATTCGATTGAAAATTCAAAGGGCTAGGGCCCTTTTTAATAGTCGAAAGTGATTGGAGGGGAACTAAGCCCCCCCCCCTCTCACGCCCACTTTTTCCCAACACCTCCAATCAAAATTTTGAGATAACCATTTTATTCAACGTTGTTTTAAGTTCTGTAAATTAGGTCTTTGAGGATGACAACCGCCTCACAGCCTTCAGGACAAGGGTTGTAAGTTATGCCTTGGGGGCATATAAGGTTTTTATAGAACGCGTTGTCGTAGAAACTTCAAAAAGGGCTCATTCAATTAGAAATTGAAATGGCTAGTGCCCTTTTTAATAGTCGAAAGCAATTGGAAGGCAGCTCACACCCCTTCCACGCCCACCATTTCCCGAAACACATCCAATCAAACTTTTAAGATAGCCATTTTGTTCAGTGTAGTTGATTTCCAGATAGAAATTATGTTTTTGAGGAGGACACTCCCCCATAGTCCTCAGGGCAAGGGTTGTAAGTTATGCCCTGGGGGCATATAAGGTTTTTATAGAAAGTGTTGTCGTAGAAACTACAAAAAAGGCTCATTCGATTGGATATTTGAAGGGCTAGTGCCCTTTTTAATAGTCGAAAGTGATTGGAGGGCAACTAACCTACCTCTCACGCCCACCTTTTCCCCAAACACATCCACTCAAAATTTTAAGATAACCATTTTGTTCAACTGAGTTGAAAGTTCTGGAAATTGGGTCTTTGAGGATGACAACCCCCCCCCCAGCCCTCAGGGCAAGAGTTGTAAGTTATGCCCTGGGGGCATATAAGGTTTATATAGATCGCGTTGTCGTAGAAACTTCAAAAAAGGCTCATTGGATTCGAAATTGAAATGGAGAGTACCCTTTTTAATAGTCGAAAGTGATTGGAAGGCAACTAACACCCCTTCCACGCCCACCATTTCCCCAAACTCATCCAATTACAATTTTGAGCCTTTTTGTTCCGCGCAGTTTAAAGTTCAGGAAATTATACCTTTGAGCAGGGCACTCCCCCCAGAGTCTTCAGGGCAAGAGTTATAAGTTATGCCCTGGGGGCATGTAAATTTTTATTGAGATCTATGTCGTAGAAACTTGAAAAAGGGCTCATTCGATTGAAAATTCAAAGGTCTAGTGCCCTTTTAATAGTCGAAAGTGATTTGAGGGCAACTAACCCCCCTCTAACGCCCAACTTTTCCCCAAACAAATCCAATCAAAATTTTTAGATAGCAATTTTGTTCAGCGTAGTTGCTTTCCAGACAGAAATTATATTTTTGAGGAGGACACTCCCCCACAGCCCTCAGGGCAAGGGTTGTAAGTTATACCCTGAGGGCATATAAGGTTTTTATAGAAAGCGTTGTTGTAGAAACTTCAAAAAAGGCTCATTCGATTTGAAATTCAAAGTGCAAGTGCCCTTTTTAATAGTCGATAGTGAGGGCAATTAACCTACCTCTCATGCCCAACATTTCCCCAAACACATTCAATCACAATTTTGAGATAGCCATTTTGTTTAAAATAGTTGAAAGATCTGGGAATTAGGTCTTTGAGGATGACAACCCCCACCCCATCACCGGCCTCAGGGCAAAGGCTACAAGTTATGCCCAAGGGGGGCATATAATGTTTCCATGGAAAGCGTTGTCGTAAAAAATACAAAAAGGGCTCATTTGATTGGAAATTCAAAGACATAAGGCTCTTTTTAATCATCGAAAGTGATTGGAGGGCAACTAATCCTCCTCTCACGCCCACCATTTCCACAAACACATCCAATCAAAACTTCAAGATATTTATTTTGTCCAATGTAGTTGAAAGTTCTGGAAATGTTCTGGATGGCCTCAGAGTCATCAGGGCAAGGGTTGTAAGTTGTGCCCTGGGGGCATATAAGGTTTTTATAGAAAGCGTTGTCGTAGAAACTTCAGAAAGGGCTCATTCGATTGGATATTCAAAGGGCTATTGCCCTTTTTAATAGTCGAAAGTGATTGGAGGCAACTAACCCGCCTCTCACGCCCACCATTTTCCCAAACACATAAAATAAAAATTTTGAGAGAGCCATTTTGTTCAGCGTAGTGGAAAGTTCTGGAAATTAGGTCTTCGAGGAAAACAACCACCCCAAACCCCTCAGGGCAAGGGTTGCAAGTTATGTCCTGGGGGCATATAAGGTTTTATAGAAAGTGTTTTCGTAGAAACTTCAAAAAGGGCTCATTCGATTGGAAGTTCAAAGGGCTATTGCCCTTTTTAATAGTCGAAAGTGATTGGAGGGCAACTAACCCGCCTCTCACGCTCACCATTTTCCCTAACACATAAAATCAAAATTTTGAGAGAGCCATTTTGTTCAACGTAGTGGAAAGTTCTGGAAATTAGGTCTTCGAGGAAAACAACCACCCCAAACCCCTCAGGGCAAGGGTTGCAAGTTATGTCCTGGGGGCATATAAGGTTTTATAGAAAGTGTTGGCGTAGAAACATCAAAAAGGGTTCATTCAATTGGAAATTGAAAGGGCTAGTACCCTCTTTAACAGTCGAAAGTGATCGGAGGGCAACTAACCCCCCTCTCACGCCCACCGTTTCCCCGAACACATCCAATCAAAATTTTTAGATAGCCATTTTGTTCAACGCAGTTGAAAGGTCCGAAAATTATGTCCTTGAGGATGAAAAACACATTCCCCTGGGTAAAGGTTGTAAGTTATGCCCTGGGGGCATATATGTGTTTTATAGAAAGTGTTGTCGTAGAAGCTTCAAAAAGGGCTCATTTAATTGGGAATTGAGGGGGCTAGTACCCTTATAATAGGCAAGTAAAGAACAAAGTTGGCACAATGTATTATTTCTTTTTTTCAGACCAGGACACTTCGTATCGAAAAAGTTGTCGTAGAAACTTCGAAAAGGAATCATTCGATTGGAATGGCTAATGCCCTTTTTAATAGTCGAAAGTGATTGGAAGGCAAGGCAACTAATACCCGCTCTACGCCCACCATTTCCCCAAACACATCAAATAAAAAATTTGATATTGTCATTTTGTTCAACGTAGTCAATTTCCAGCTAGAATTTATGTTTTTGAGGAGGACATTCCCCCCAGAGCCCTCAGGGCAGGGATTGCAAGTTGTGCCCAGGGGGCATATAAGGTTTTAGAGAAAGCTCTGTCGTAGAAACTGAGTCCAAAGAGGGCTCATTCGATTAGAAATTAAAAGGGCTAGTGCCCTTTTTAATAGTCATAAGTGATTGGAGGGCAACTAATCCCCCTCTTACGCCCACCTTTTCCCCAAGCACATCCAATCAAAATTTTGCGATAGCGAATTTGTTTAACGCAATTGAAAGTTCTGGAAACCAGGTCTTTGAGGATGACAACCCCCTTCCCACTCAGCCCTCAGGGCAAGGGTTTTAAGTTATGCCCTAGGGGCATATAAAGTTTTATAGAAAGTGTTTTCGTATAAACTTAAAAAAGGGCTCATTCGATAGGAAATTCAAAGGGCTAGGGGCCCTTTTGGAGAGGAACTAGCCCCCCTCTCACACCCACCATTTTCCCAAACACATCCAATCAAAATTTTGAGATAGACATTTTGGTCAACGTAGTTGAAAGGTATGAAAATTATATCTTTGAGGATGAAACTCCCGTTACAGCCCTCAGGGCAAGGGTTTTAAGTTGTACCCTGGGGGATATAAGGTTTTTATAGATAGTGTTGTCGTAAAACTTCAAAAAAGGCTAAGTTGATTAGAAATTGAAAGGGTTAGTGCCCTTTTCAATAGTCGAAAGTGATTGTACAGCAACTAACCCCCCTCTCACGCCCACCATTTCCTCAAACACATCCAATTAAAACTTTAAGATAGGCCTTTTTTTTCAACGTAGTTGAAAGTTCTGGAAATTATGATTTTGAGGATGACAAACCCCCAAAACCCCTCAGGACAAGGGTTGTAAGTTATGCCCTGGGGGAATATAAGGTTTTTTTTATAGAAAGAGTTTTCGTAGAGACTTTAAAAAGGGCTCTTTCAATTAGAAATTCAAAGGGCTAGTGTGCTTTTTAACAGTCAAAAGTGATTGGAGGGCAACAAGCCCCCCCCTCACTCCCTAAACACACCCAATCAAAATTTTGAGACAGCCATTTTGTTCAACGTAGATGAAAGTTCTGGAAATTAGGTTTTTGAAGATGACAACCCCCGCCCCCCACAGCCTTCATGGCAATGGTTGTAAGGTATGCCCTGGGGGCATATAAGGTTTTTTTTATAGAAAATGTTGTCGTAGAAACTTCAAAAAAGGCTCATTCAATTGGAAATTTAAAGGGCTAGTGTCCTTTTTAATAGGCTAGTCGAAACCAAATGGAGGGCAACTAACCTGGGGATGATACCCCCCCCCCTCAGCCCTCATGGCAAGAGTTTTAAGTTATGCCCTGGGGGCACACAAGGTTTTTATAGAGTGTTGTTATAGAAACTTCGCTTATAGAAGCGGAGGGCTAGTGCCCTTTTTTAATAGTGAAAATTAATTAGAGGAAAACTAACACCCCTCCCACGCCCACTATTTCCTCAAAAACTCCCATAAAAATTTTTAGATAGCCATTTTGTTCAAAGTAGTTGAAAAGTCCGGAAATTGTGTCTTTGAGGATGACTCTCGTCATATTGTCCCGAAATGCGTCTAATAGAACTTTTGAGATAGCCATTCTATTCAAAATAGTCTAATTATCATATAAAAAGGCTTTTGGGTTGAAACATACCCCAGAGATTAGGGGCAAGGGTTAAACGTTATACCCAGGGGGTATTAAAGGTTTTTATGGAAGGGGTGGTTGTTTAATTTCAGAAGAGGCTCAGTCTCCCTCAAAAAGACTATGTCAATATAAAACAAACTTTTTGTTCGATAAAATAAGAAATTAATCAAAAAAAATTTCTGCATAAAATGAGTTTTTCAAAAAAAAGTAAAGAACCCCATTAAACCAAAAATGAACAAAAATAGAATCAAATAATCTACCAAGCATACAACTACCACAAATCAGTATCAGTAAATAAATGAAACCCAAAATAAACAGAAATTAAAATAAGTCAAACTCGAAACGAGCAGAAATTAATCTGAGTAGGGTTCTAAACCCTATGCTTTCTAAAAGCCAGAATATAATTTGTACTTTACTGAAAAAATTCTTTTAAATATTCTTACTTTTATAACTTTAAGATATCCAAAAGTAATTAAGACTTTAAAGAATAAATAACAGCATATGTACATCAAACTGACAATGCACATTTTTTTCAGTAAATTCATTGGAATTTTTTTCAGTAAAGTACAAATTATATTCTGGCTTTTAGAAAGCATAAGGTTTAGAACCCTATTCAGATTAATTTCTGCTCGTTTTGAGTTTGACTTATTTTAATTTCTGTTTGTTTTGGGCTTCAGTTATTTATTGATACTGATTTGTGGTAGTTGTATCCTTGGTAGATTAGTCGATTCTAGTTTTACTCATTTTTGGTTTAATAGAGTTCTTAACTTTTTTTTGAAAAACATGTTTTGTGCAAAAAGTTTATTGATTAATTAATAGTCAAAAGGGATCGGAGAGTGAATGCCCCGCCCCCACGCCCATCATTTCCCCAAATACTTCCGATCAATATTTCAATACAGCCATTTTGTTGAACGTAGTTTAAGAGTCTGGAAATTCTTTCTTTGAGTATGACAACCCCCCCCCCCCAAGGCCGTCAGGGCTAGGGTTGTAAGTAAAGTGGCGCCTCAGGGACATTTTGTTCAACATAGTCGAGAGGTCCGGAAATTATGTCCTTGAGGATGGCAAACCCCCCACATTCCCCTGGGCAAAGGTTGTAAGTTATGCCCTGAGGGCATATAAGGTTTTTATAGAAAGCGTTGTCGTAAAAGCTTCAAAAACGGCTCATTCAATTGTAAATTGAGAGGGCTAGTACCCTTATTAATAGTCAAAAGCGATTGGGGGCGAATCCCCCCCCTCCACGCCCATCATTTCCCCAAACACTTCCGATCAACATTTTGATATAGCCATTTTGTTGAATGCAGTTGAAGAGTCTGAAAATTCTTTCTTTGAGCCTGACAACCGCTCCCCCTCCCCACGGCCCTCAGGGCTAAGGTTGTAAGTTATGCCCAGGGGGCGAACAGTAGTTTTATAAAAAGCGTAGTCGTAAAAACTTCAAAAAGTGCTCATTCGATTGTAAATTGAGAGGGCTATTGCCCTTTTTCTACAGTCGAAAGTAATCGGAGGAAGAATCCCCCCTCACGCCCATCATTTCCCCTAACATTTCCGACCAAAATTTCGATATGGTCATTTCTTTCACCGTAATTGAAAGGTCTGGAAATTATCTCTTTGAGGATAACAACCCCACCCCCCATAGCCCTCAGGACAAGGATCCTAAGCTATGCCCTTGGGGCATAAAAGGTTTTTATAGAAAATTTTGTCGTAGAAGCTTCAAAAAGGGGCTCATTTGATTCGAAGTTGAGAGGACTAGTGTCTTTTTTATTAGTCAAAAGTGGCCAGAGGGCAAATGACCCCCCCCCCCACCAACGCCCATCATTTCCCAAAACACTTCCAATCAAAATTTTAGAGATAGCTTTTTTGATAAACGTATTTGGAAGGTCTGGAAATTATGTCTTTGGGGATAAAAAATCCCCCAACCCTCAGGACAAGAGTTGTAAGTTATGCCCTGGGGGCATATAAGGTTTTTATAGAAAGCGTGGTTATATAAACTTCGGAGGGGGGCTCATTGGATTAATAATCAGACGCTCTAGTGGTCTTTTTAAGAGTCAAAGTGATCGGAGGGCAGCTACCCCCAAACACACACTTCGTATTGTCCCAAGATGCATCTAATAGAAATTTTGATATAGCCATTCTATTCAAAATAGTCTAAATATCATACGACAAGGCTTCTGGGGTTTAAGCAAACCCCAGAGATTAGGGGCAAGGGTTGTAAGCTATGCCCATGAGGTATTTAAGGTTTATATGGAAGGGATGGCTGTTTAACTTTAGATGAGGATCAGTCTTTTTCCCTGAAAAAGACTATGTCAATACAAAACGAACAGAAATTAATAAAAGAAAAGTTTTCTACAAAATAAGTTTTTCAAATAAAAGGAAAGAACTCCATTAAACTAAAAATGAACAAAAATAGAATCAAATAATCTACCAAGCATACAAATACCACAAATCAGTATCAATTAATAAATGAAACCCAAAACTAACAGAAATTAAAATAAATAACAGAATCAAACTCAAAACGATAACAGAATCAAAGAAATTAATATGAGTAGGGTTCTAAACCCCTATGCTTTCTAAAAACCAGAATATAATTTGTACTTTACTTAAAAAAAATCTTTTGAATGTTTTCATTTTTATAACTTTAAGAAATCAAAAATTAATTAAGATTTTAAGGAATAAATATCAGCATATGTATATTAAACTGATAATGAACATTTTTTTAGTAAATTAATTTGAATTTTTTTTCAGTAAAGTACAAATTATATTCTGGCTTTAAGAAAGCCTAGGGGTTTAGAACCCTACTCATATTGATTTCTGCTCGTTTTGACTTTGACTCTGTTATTTAATTTAATTTCTGTATGTTTTGGGCTTCATTTATTTATTGATACTGATTTGAAGTTGTTGTATGTTTGGTAGATTATTTGATTCTATTTTTGTCCGTTTTCGGTTTAATGGAGTTCTTTATCTTTTTTTGAAAAACTTATTTTGTGGAAAAAGATTTTTTAATTAATATAAAAAAATGTCTGTAAAATCTAACTAAAAACCATGGATTACCCAAGATATTCATATTCTAATAAACTTGAGGAATGAATTGCATTTGACTGGACCTGAGGAAGAATTCAAAAGATTAAAAAAATAAAACTGTGTGTAAAATTATGATGTTCGCGTAAGCAGTATGGTTCTAAAATAATAAGTAAAATATATAAATCCAACCCAAGGAAGTTTGATGATACAGTTCAGAACTTTCTCGGTAAAAAAGTGACCAAAGTTTAGACGAGAGATGATGATAGTAAACCGCTGTCACCTTGTGAATCCGATTATTTTTTTTTGCATCAATTTGCATAATTCATCCCCGACTAACAATCTTATCACCTAATGACTCAGTTTTAAATATCCCTATCCAAGAGATTAGTTCAGTTGCTAAAACGTTGAAGAAATTTCTTTATCGTAAATCTAGTTACCCAAATGAGATGTCAATTAAATTATTTATTGAGTGTGCTGATCTTTTATCTACTTCTTTAACAGTAATTTTAACCAATATTTTATTGGTGCTATTTACCCTAGTATTTTTAAACAGGCGCATGCTACTCCAATTCCCAAGTGTAAGGCCCTTCAGGATATTACTCATATGAGGTGGACTTCGAAAACATCGGATCTTTCGAAAGTCTTTGGAACTTTTAGTTTGGAATGCTTATTTGCGGACATTAAAGATTAGAAAGATTCGCCACAATTTGCATTTAGATCCGGGCATAGCACTGTTCATTATTTGCCTGCAGTGTTGGACACCATCCTTAAACATTTAGAAAAAGATGGGCTTGTGTTGATGCATTATTTGCTGACATAGTTAAGGCTTTTGACAGTCTTGACCATAATGTAGCAGTGGAAGAAGCTCAGGTAATGGGTGCCCGTCCATTTGTTGTACGTTTGCTTGCTAGTTTTCTTTTTCATCAATCTCAGAATTGGAAAACAAAATCCCGAATCTGTTCTCGATTTCTTGGAAATAATTCTGGAACAGTCAATCTCGAATTGGAATTTCCCATTTTTCAATTGTTTTCTGAAAATTTTGATTTGATGCCTCTTGCATTTTAATTGAGTAATTCTATGAAAAAGTACAAAAGACGATATAAACATTAAACACGAACTCGATTTATTTATTCAAAAATAATTGCCAAACTTGGCATGATGCACCAATTTTTTATGTTCTAGAGGTAACTTTTTCTAGACAAGGTAATTTTTTTTCAACGCGGATATACAGGTCTTGGTCTTCATGAACTGGAGGTAACATTATCTTTCCCGAAATAAAATTCGTCATATGATTTTTCGATTTTGAAGTTACGATTTCGCAAAATTGCTCCAATTTGTTACGCCATAGTTTCGAAGGTAAAACTCCCGATTTTTTGGGGAGATGTTGACTCGAATTTTTAGTTTGATGCCTCTTATATTTTAATAAAATAATGTAATGCAAAGTACACAAGAGGACAAGATTTCTTTTACGTACCAATTTGCTTCGTGCATTTGGAAATAATTTCCAATGTTGTCATGGTGCATCAAATTTATTTTCCATCCTAGAAGTAACTTTTTCCTAGACATGGCAATAGCGTTTTTAAGCTTCTCGAGGGGGGGGGGGGTCGAGATATACCATAGGAGCGTAAAAATATAAATGGACTTTAATGTCAGATGTCAGAAAACTGTGGGGAGGGGCAGCTACCCCCCTGTTCAGGCCTAGAAGTACCACTGAGATAAGGTCGAATTTTTCTATTTCCAAAGCGGATAAAAGGGTCTTCTAAGATATTCTAAAAACTAGAGCTTACACTAATTTTGCAGAAAACTGCAACTGGAAACGCAGGCCATGACCAAAAACCTGCCCAATGCAGATGGATGCCAACAAATTTGTAACGTGTATAATGTCTAATGATAGCGCAAAAAACTTGTTGATCCAATTGAACAGTCAGATGGAAAGGGTTACACGTAAAATTCAACTGGCCATTCTCATGGACTAACCAATGTTACCAAAAATTGGGACACTCCACTCATCACATTGAGAACATAAAGGAGATGTTCACAGGATCCTCAGTTTACCCCAAAGAGAAACTGACAAATATTTCTCCTTTCGAACCGATTGAAGTATCAAGCAGGTATGGGCCATTCACAGAGGCAAAACAGAAACACGGGGAAATCGTGGATCCGACAGAAAGAATATAAGTGACGTTTTGGGTTAAAAGAGGTGCCCCTTAATCAAAGGCAAATTGTATCGCTTCCGAGATGCGACCATTAAACAATTCAGAAACACGATCAACTTTCGCACTAGTTTTGAACTATCTATCAACTTTCGGGATTCAGCTTTCATACAGGAAACAGAACCTCTGAAAATTCCGAACAAAACTTCAGAAAAAGTGAATCACACAACCGTGTCAATCATGGCTCTGAAAATAAAGAAAAAACTTCTTCAGATGTTTCAGCCTTGGCGGAATCGACAATGCTATATCAGCCCAATGGTGGTAATGCTGTACCTGCGACATGGTTTTCCGAAACAAAAACGAAACTCAAAGTTTCTATGTTGGAAGCCACATCTTTTTTCAGTGTGGAGAACATAACATCTACTCGGTGACATTTTAAGACAACGCTCTTCAGTCATTCGCCAAAAGTCTGAAATGTTCTACTGATGACGATGCAACAAATGCCCTGTTAGAATATGAAACTACTGATGTTGTGTTTTGCTTAGGAAGAGAGACATAAGGAACAGAAAAATTCAATTTAGTCTACATTCTATTTTAATTTCCTTTTTCTATTTATAATATATGTGATTTCCATTCAAAACTTTATTTTCGAAATTATAAATAATTGAACCAATTTTCAATAGTTAAAAGAAACCACCACTTTTGTTAAGTTTACACAATGGACCTCTTCATGGATGTTCATTGACCGCAGTAAATAGTACAGAGTCTTAATAGAGGTCAAAGCAAAAATAATACGAATACAGAGTCTGATATCACACTGATTGCACATAAAAAACCTATTTCGGAAGTTCGCTAATTGCACGTCTACCTTACAAATAATAACTTAAAATAATCATAACGCATCTGTTGCAACCATGATAGGGGCATATGTAAATTTACTCCGTGAGATATTCTTGCATGTGTTGCTCCGCAACTGTGGCTCATGGGTCACAGATGCTGTAACATTCCATGGGGCCTTGGCACCGAAGGCCAAGTCTTACCAGATTAAAAGGATCGAAATATCGGATCGGACTTCTTTCTCTGTATTGGACGGATTAAGCACATATAAAATATGGGTATAGATTAAAATATGAGACACAGCTACACATAAATTAGCAACACAGCATAAATTCCTTGCCATACGACGAAGCCCAGAACTGTACTTCCTGTTTTTAATGCATGAGTATTAGTCTTTTCAGTTTCTTTACGCAAGAGGGTCATTTAAAGCCTAGTAGAAGTGGTGGAGTTGTGTCTCAAACTGTGAAAATTTTCTTTAGTATTTTAGATTCATGTTTAAGCTGGAACATCTGAATAGCTTAAAGTACAAAACCAAACCCCGTGATTTATTGCAACGCAAAAAAAATAAGAGCTATAAAAATAATTTTTTGCAAGTATTTATTCTACTAGACTCTGGCAAATGGGATTTCACTCTCCCCACTCCATACATCGTCTTAAAGGTGAAGCTATGCATCCAATTGTAGATATAAATAATATAAGATAATTTATATATAGTAATATATAATAGTGAAGAAATTAATTGGTATATGCCAAGGAGGGGAGTGATAATTTCCAATCACTTGGAAAAAGCACCTTGGGAGAGTAAGGGTAAAAGATGGTCCTTACTCGTGCCCCATGTGTGGGGATAAGAATGATGATCTGCTTTACTTTATGGCTCTTTGTCCTGAATTACAGCAGTTAAGAAAACAATTATTTTCTAGCAGTTTGGAGTGAAGTGAGAGGTTGGTCTCATTAATGGAATCAAAATTTCATTGGACGATATAAAATTTCACAACATATATCAAACAGTTCGTGGTAACGAACTGTAACTAAGGATCAACCCGGCTCAATAGTAACCAAAATCTAAAAAACAGAATTTTGATACCAATAGATATATCAAAAGGCTTTTTATGCTGATTTCAAATATATAAATTTCATTAAGTTTAGTCTTACCCATCAAATGTTACGAGCCTGAGAAAACTTTCCTGATTTTCGAAAAAAGAGGATATAGCCCCTAAAAGTCAAGTGACCTTAACGAAATTCACACCATCGGATTCAGCGTATGAGAAAACTCTACTGTATAGGTTTCAACCTCCTATCTGCAAAAATGTGGAATTTTGTATATTTTGCCAGAAGAAAGATCACGGATGCGTGTTTATATGTTTTATTGTTGTGTGTTTTTGCTGTTTTTTCCAGGGGTAATCGTATCAACCCAGCAGTCCTAGAATACTGGGAGAGGGCTGATTCGAGCGGAAATTAAAAGTTCTAGTGCCTTTTTTAAGTGATCAAAAAAATTGAAAGGCAACTAGGCCCCCTCCCCCGCCCCTTCTTTCCCAAAATCGTCTTATCAAAATTTTGAGATATTCATTTTGTTCATCATAGTTGAAAGACCAAATAACTATCCCTTCGGGTATTACATGATCCCCCCCCTAACCCCAGGGGAAAGGTATTTAAGTTATAAAATTTGACCATTGTTTGCGCATAGTATTTGTAATTGGGATGTGGGCATACATTTTCGGGTGGGGGGGGGGAAATTTTCTATTGGGGGTTTTTCCACGGGGGAATTTTCTATGGGGAGGGAAGTTTCCAGGGATTGACCTTTTCAGGGGAAATTATACGCAGGGGGAATGTGCCAGAATTCTTATACTAAATTCTTTTTTTTATGTCTTGCTTTCTCTTTTCCGTCTCAACCTTACGCGCAGAGTGGATAAGAGTAATTGTCCGGGGTAAACTTTCACCGGGATTGAATTGTCTAGAGGATATTTCCTTGGGGAGTGGATTTCTCCGTGGAGGTGGGGCCAGATTTCCTGGCATTATTTAAAAAACCATCAAAAATTAAATAAAAAAACAAGTTTTACAGCTGAAAGTAAGGAGCAACATTAAAACATAAAACGAACAGAAATTATTAAGTATATAAAGAGGGTTGCCCCCTCCTCAACACTTCACTCTTTACGCTTAAGTTTGAATTTTGTCCCAATTCTTTAATAAAGGCTCCTGAAACAAAAGGGCCGTTTAATTAGAACAATGAGACGCTTTTTTAAAAGTACTAAAAAACTTCAGCACAAAGAGCGAGGTGTTGAGGAGGGGGCAACCCCCTTTATATACCTAATAATTTCTGTTCGTTTTAAGTTTTAGTGTTGCTCCTTACTTTCAGTTGAAAAAACGTGTTTTTTTGTTTAATTAAACTGGAAATGCCCCATAGAGATTTTTGTAAGGGTGGGGGGAAGGGTACGTGAAAAAACTTATTTTATCTTTTTGTAGCCATGGCCCATGTGGGTTTAAAGCATTTGGTATAAAAAAAAATTATTTAATTTCTGAACGTTTTTGAATTAATGCAGCTTGATTTTGGCTCACCGTACATGAATAATCCAAGCAAAATTTGCATATCAATTTTACTTTTTTTTGGCTAAATGGCTTTCTCAAAATTTTGATGCGACGTAACTTACGAATTAACTTACGTAACAAACTTCTATACTCGTATATTTTTATTACGTATATTAGGGGGTTCGCCCCCTAGAGAATACCTTGCTCTTTACGCTAAAGTTCAAATTTTGTTCCAATTCTTTAAGAATGACCCTTTAATCACAGGGGTCGTTAATTAGAATAAATAGATCTGATGGAAGTACAAAAAAAAATTAGCGTAAAGAGCGCGGCAATGGCTAGGGGGCGAACCCCATCATATGCGCAATAATTTCTTTCCGTTTTAAGTTTTGATGTTGCTCCTTATTTTCAGTTAAAAAATTGTTTATTTTTAATTTAATTTCCGATCGTTTTTTTAAATACTGCAGGGAAATCCAGTAGCCCCTTCATAGCAATGTCCCTTCCCCCATGAAAAAGATCCTCCCACGTAACCCCAAACTACCAATAAAAATCCCCCTGAAAAGTTCTGTATACTTCCCAATAACCACTGCTACATGTAAACCTTGGGCAAAGTTCATAACTTGCGGACCTTCCCCCAGGGACTGTGGGGGATTAAGTCATCCTCAAAGACATAGCTATTGTATTTTTCGACCATGCTGAACAAAATGGCTATCTCAAAATTTTGATCGGGTGACTTTGGAAAAAAAATGAGCGTGGGAGGGGGCCTAGTTGCCGTCCATTTTATGGTCACTTAAAAAGGGCACTAGAATTTTTAATTTATGCTCAAATGAGCCCTTCCACGATATTCTAGGACCACTGGGTCGATACAATCACCCCTGGGGGAAAAAAAAAAAACAAAACAAAAAACAAATAAACACGCGTCCGTGATCTTTCTTCTGGTAAAAAAATACAAAATTCCACATTTTTGTAGACAGGAGCTTGAAACTTCTCTAATAGGGTTCTCTGATACTTTGAATCTGATGATGTGATTTTCATTAAAGTTCTATGACTTTTAGGGCGTGTTTCCCCCTTTCTTCGAAAATAAGGCAAATTTTCTCACGCACGGAACTTTTGTTGGGTAAGACTAAACTTGATGAAACTTAAAGATTTGAAATCAGCATAAAAAATCTGATCCTTTTGATGTATCTATTGGTATCAAAATTCCGTTTTTTAGAGTTTCGGTTACTATTGAGCCGGATCGCTCCTTACTTACAGTTCGTTACCACGAACTGTTTGATTGTTATGTTTTTTTTTATTATTATTGTTATGCACCATGTTTTGTTATGTGTGTTATTATCAAGCGCTACTATTTTGTCATTTTGATTTTTTTGGCCATGGCCCAAAGAGGTGTTGTTGCAATGCGAATATTTAAAAAAAGAAGCACTTTTAACAGTTTCAGCAACCTGAATAAACCTGACTATATGCCATTGAGACTTGAGCGAAAGCAGACAGAAAAGAAAAATTAAAATCCTGGTGACCGAGAGTCTTGGCAGTAAAGTTGAACGTTAACAACAATAGTTGTTAACGTTTGTTAACAATAGTTGTTAATCTATTGTTAACAACAATAGATTAGCTTAAACGACTAAATACTTTGATGGCCGATGAGATATTGGTAATTTTCAACTTATTTTATATATTCCCTGGCACCCGATTTCCTTCCTCCGTAACTGAATCAAAGTGAGAAAAACCTAAAACCTGATTTAAATCTAGATTCTAAAAATCAGCACAAAAATATCTAAAACAAAAAGGATGGTTCAATGATTTGGCAATACAAAAAAACAAAGAAATTACTACTGTGCTAATATACAATGATATCTTGTTCATAATATCAAAACAGTCATATGACTGAATCATTTTTATTATTTTCTGGATTGAACTGGATTGAAATGGTGGTCAGACGTAACTTAGACCAAACTAGTTTTCAAGTAAAGTAATTATTTATTTAATAATGAACTAAAGTTTTATAACATTTGATAACGAAAAGTATTCTCCAAAACATTCATTTTGTGAATGACGGAATCCAACAGGCTTCTCAAAATTTATCGGCACTTTTTCCGTTATTGACTGTTTTGCCTCGGCCTCGAAGATCTGGAATGCAAGGAAATGGAAAAATATGATCAAAACACTGGCATAATAAGATCATGATACTAACATTTCATGTTAGGTTAAGTACAATAGGATACTTACTGTAATACATACGATGATTTTTCACTTTGAAAATGCAATACATAAAAAATAAACTAATGGCTAAAAATTAAAAAAAAGAAATTGTGGCAAGATTATTTTTCAAGTACACGCATAGTGACTTTGGGGGTAAGTATAACAGCACAAATTTTAAAGAGGTCCACGTCCTCCAGCCTTAAGGGACCAGATATGGCTCTGAAATATCAAACAAAACCACGTTGAATAGCTATATTGCACCTCCTTGAATGTGGAATCTACAAGGAAACGAAAATCAGCTTGATCTTAAATTAGCTTTGTTTTTGCATTAGATATTGATTTTCTTGTTCCTATCAAAAGTTTTACGGTACTTCCAATTTAAGATTTAAATGCTTGTCGTCTCTCATGGAAACAAGATTTTACTATGTGCCAAACACATTTCGAATTTGAAACATCTTATCTGGGCTAATATTTCAAATTTTAGAGTTCTCATTCACAGGACAAAGGACTCGACAGATGTAGAGTTCTCTTCCAGCATTCCAAAAGCATATAAAGGTGAACAATAAGCTGGCTCGTTCATGAAAAAAACTACATATTCTTGGCAAATATTATGAATTTGTAACATGTGAACAAACAGTCAAAAAAGAGGATTCGTTTAGCCAAGCAACCAAGCGGTAAACAAAGTGACATTGTATGAGCTTCAATCTCTATAGCAATCAAACCTAAAAATCGTGCATTGAAAATATTCAAACTTGATGAGACAATCAACTTGATTGCTTGCTATCGCCCACTCTATGATTCACGTAATGAAATGAATGACGATGGATTATTGCTAAATTATCTGCATGCTGTGATATAATGAAAACTTTGTACAATCTGAAAATACAAGCCTTTCCCTAAATAAAACTCAACAACGTTATTTAAAACGTTATTATTATTCCTCCAAAGTGATTTAAGGCTCAACATATTCGTGATATGAGATTAAAGGAATAGTACAGTGGGGAAAAAGGACTGATTTAGGACTGGTGCCTTCTTCTTTTGCCAGTAAGTCAATTTTAGCTATTAATAAGTTAAGATGGGCAAGAAAAAAAAATAAAAGGAGTCGTCCAGATATTGATTCTAGCGAGGATATTGCCACAAGTACCCCAAATACGTCAGGAAATCCGGATATTCGGAAGCCAGTGACAACTCAGGTTTCGTTAATGACCCTATCAGAGGAATTTGCGAAGATGATGGACATTATGCGTGAAACTCATAGCTCAGTCCAATCAATTGAACAGCGATTCATTGTAGTAGAAAATAGAATAAAAGCAATTGAATCAGAGCAATTAGCCTTAAGGTCTGAATTCTCCGGGATTAACTCTTGTACAAATGCTGTAGAAAATGACATTTCTTTGTTGAAAAATGATAATTTTAACCTGCAGTCAGAAGTTAAATATTTTAAAGAAAAGACCCTATGTATGTCTGATAGGCTTATGGCTGCAGAATATCAGCCTAACGAAAACAATGTGGTTGTGTGGAATGCAGTCTGTGAGGATGAAGATCAAGCCAAACGTATGTTTACCGAGATATGTACGGATGGACTAAATTTACCAGTGATACCCCATTTTTTAGTTGTTGCAATAAAAAAGGATAAGAAATATTTTAAGGTTAATGTAAAAAACCATGGAAACAAGATTAAAATCCTTAAAAATGGGAAGAAGCTTAAAGGAAGAAACATAGCAAACCAGGGTCTTAAAACGATGGGTATCATTTCATGGGTATCAAACACAGTTCCACCATATCTTCAGTTGGAACGTCCGGGTGGTACGAAAGTGAAGTTTACGAGTGATGAATGAAAATCTTGTTTTTTTTTTATAATTCATTAATGTTGTTTTTAATAACTTTTTCGTCTTTATTATTATTTCCCTATATTATTTTGTTGTTTACTGCTGCACTTTTTATATTTATTCATTATTTCTTCATTTTGAATGTTTAGATATATTTACATATTATTATTTATTAAGCTTAATTTTTTATATTAATATTTCCCTATATATTTCTCTATCTTATTAATGTCATTTATTAATCTTAAAATCAATTTACAATATCATGCATTACCTTACCTTAATTGTTGTGTACAATATTACAAGGGTTTCTTACCTTGTACAAGATAGACTAGTGGAACCTGTATCCCTTGTGTTTAGTTACAGAATGTCTTTTTTCAGAACATGAAGAAGAAAATAGCCCCAGAAAATCTTTCAACTTTACAAGACGAATTGCCTTCTGACTATGACTCGGACACAGAATTAGAGTCAGATTGCGACCTCTCCGATGATCAAGGCGTCTTGCCTGAGTCTGGCCTCAGCATTGAATTGCTGGATGCAGTTTTAATACCAGAGATTGGTTCTGAAGAACCAAAAAGTAATACATCAGCACCTAACTCCAAATTGCTCCCAAACAACCGAGCTCAAACCATACCACTGGCCATTCCAGTTGGTACTAAGTTTGATAGGAGCCCTGCAAAGCTTCCCATAAGAGCTGTTAGATCTTCAGCTGTCACATCTACCTCTTCTATTGCCATGAAAACTGCAAACGAAAATTCTTCTTTCGATATGCTTTTACCCAAATGGAAGAAACGAATTTTGGCAGCCCCAACTATTTTTCGGAAGAAAGTGGACCAAAATGTTACTTTTTTGATGATTGTAGCACACCAACAGACTTCTTCCTTCGGTTGTGGAACAGGAAGTTACTAGATCAGATTGTTGAGCAAACTAACCTGTACTCCCAGCAAAAGATAGATAAATTAGCTTCTGACAAGATCTTCAAGACCTTAACTGTGACTGAACTCTTGGGTTTCCTAGGCATCAACATAATCATGTCATACCATACAGTCCCAGACATGAAAATGTACTGGGAGAGCTCTGACAATGTACAGGTCCCAGCTGTATGTAAGAGCATGACTAGAAACAGATTTTGCCAAATTCGACGATATATCCATCTCAATGACAACCATGCAATACCCGAAGGGTGTAAGGACAAGCTATTCAAGATTCGACCGTTGATTGAAAAGCTGAACATACAGTTCTCAGGTGCTTGGAATGAGGCAGAGGCTCTCTCAGTTGATGAGAGTACGATATTATTTAAGGGTAGATCCAGTATGAAGCAATATAACCCTATGAAACCCATAAAGCGAGGATATAAAATCTGGTGCATTGCATGTATGTCTGGCTACATTTACAGATTTGAAATCTATCAAGGAAAGAAAGAAGAAGCATCCATACAGGTGCAATTGGGATTGGGAGGGAGAGTAGTTGTCGAATTAACTGCTCCCCTCGCGTCCAAACACCACATGGTGTATTTTGACAATTATTTCACTTCGATTGAATTGTTGTACTACTTGAAAAAAAAGGTATTCGTGCGTGTGGGACAATAAGGAACACAAGAAAGCACTTCCCTGAGCTTATAGAGGACAAGAAGATGGAGAGAGGTGATTCAGATTGGCGAGTTTCTCAGCAAGAAATTGTTGCATTGAAGTGGAGAGACAATAAAAGCGTCTTTTTGGCGTCCAATTGGCACTCAAATGAGATGACGACAATTACTAGGAAGAAAAAGGATGGAACCAAATTGACCTTGTCTTGTCCAAAAATGGTCAGCGATTATAACAAATACATGGGAGGGGTCGATCAGGCTGACATGTTGCGTGGAGTTTACGGATACAATCGAAAGTACTATAAGTGGTGGCATAAGTTGTTCTTTGTCTCTTGGATATGACCATCACAAATGCATATACTTCTTATCAAGTAATGAAGCCAGAAGGGGAAAAAATCCCACTGATAGACTTTAGAAGAAGATTAGCCAGAGGCCTAATACAGTTACCCTTGATGCCACCTATTGAAACGACAAGGGGACGCCCTCGTTACGGATCTCCTGTAGTGACTGATAAAAATCAGAACATGAAAAGAAGGAAGGGAGCTTTCAGTGTACCGGATGATGTTCGTCTAGGGAATGTTGGAACACATTTACCAGTCTGGTCAGCTGAACGCTCCAGGTCTCGTTGTGAAATCTGCGCAAGTAAAAAGAAGGAATCTTGTCCAAACAGTTATTCTCGATCTTGTGGGGTTTTTCTATGCTGCAACAAGGAAAAAAACTGCTTTCTTGAGTATCACACAAAGTAAAGTTAAAATGTTTGAATAAATATTAATTTTGGATGATAAGCTGTTGTAAAGCATCATTCTTTTAATACAATAATAATTTTCAGCAAATGTGTATTTGGTAGCTAATAGACTGACGGGATCTGGAGATCCCATTTCGCTGTGGAATGAATGGTAAGAAATGGGTGTTTGGAAAAATATCTAAAAATAATACAAAAAATAGTGTCAACAAGTTTCGAACTGAAAAAAAATATTTGTCATCAAGAAATAAATGCGGTCCTGAAAGGGTTAATGTGAAATTATTTTGAGTGGGTGGTAGCGGGCTGATGTCTTTTTTTGAATGGTTTTGCTTTGTGCCATGAAGCTTGCAATAATGTGCTTTTTTAAATTGTATGTCCGCTTTGCCAGAATATATTTTGTTATTTTTTTTGTATTTATCTAGGTCTAGATATATGTTTAGTAGATAATGATTTTTTTTTGCCACCGCCACCCTCTACCGTCACATACATTAACTTTTATTGATGATGGTTAGAGATATCGTTTTTCCTCCTAGGAACAGCAATGTCCTGCAACTTGAAAGTCGAAGGGTTGATTTTTCCAGCCAGTTTAATGAAAGGATAAAGAGAAATTTAGATATTAATGCCACTGAGATTTTCACAAATGAACCATCAAGGTATATTTTTAAAGAGGGGGCACTACCCTTGTATTGTGATAGGGGCCATTTTGGCCTTAACATTTTTCATTTGAATTGTCAGGGATTGAATTCTGCGCATAATTTTTTATCGGAATTAATAAATACTAATGTCTTTCAGGTGATCGCTTTAACTGAAACGTGGTTAAATGATAATAACTCGCAATTACTACATATCCCTGGTTATAATTTATATGCAAGGAATCGCGAGTATTACCAACATGGAGGCCTAGCAGCTTACATTCATGCTGATTATAAGGTTTCAATAAGAGAAGATCTTATAATATATAGAGAGAAAGTTTGCGAGTGTTTTGTTTTACATATAACTAGAGAGAATTTGAATTTTTGTATTGTTGTAGTATATAGACCTCCACAGAGCCTGCTCCAAGACTTTATGGACCTATTTGAAGAACAATTAATGAAAATTCCAATTAACTCTATGCCATGTTTTATTATGGGGGACTTTAATATTGACCTTATAGATCAGTCATCTGCTAGCACTGAATTTATTAATAGAAGTTTATCTAATGGGTTTCATCCTTGTATAAATATCCCTACAAGAATTACGGGAACATCAGCTAAGCTTCTGGATAATATCCTTTCTAATGTACCCTTGAGTCTTCCCAGGGTCCTTATCAACGATGTATCTGACCACTTTGGAGTTTCAGCTAGCTTTAGAACTGTCACGAAGGTGGTTAAAGGCAAAAAATCAAGGATTCCAGTGATCAGTAAAAGTGCGATAGTAAAACTTAAAAATTATATAGAAAAGGTGGATTGGTACGATGTTCTAGGCGGTGTTCAGGACGCTAATTCAAAGTTTGTTTTATTTTATGAAAAGTTGCAGAGTTTGATAAGTCAAGTAGTCATATTGAAACCGTTTAATAGAAAGCACTCAAGTAAAAAACCTTGGATTAGTCCTGTGATTTTGAAGCAAATAAATGTAAGAGATAAATTGTTTAGAGCTCAAATAATTAACCCGACACAAGAAAATACGCAATTATATAAAATTTATCGAAATAGGTTGAATACAATTTTAAGAAATGAAAAAAAGAAATATTTTGAGAAAAAGTTTAAGGAGGTCGAAGGATGCCCTAAGAAAACCTGGGGACTAATAAAAGAAGTGATTGGATTAAAAATAAATAGTGTACCTGATGAATTAGAGTAATGGGAAAGACTTTGAATTCTGAAAAGGACATATGCAATGAATTTCAGAGTTATTTTTCGAATATTGGTCTGAATTTAGCTATGTCAGTTGTATCTGATAGTGGTGATCCAACGTCCGAGTCCTTACTGAGGGACCCCATTGATGTGTCTCTTCACCTTAGACTTCTAACAGTTGATGAAATTAAAAAAATTATTTATGGGTTTCGTAGTAATTCATCTGGTAGCGACCATATTACTCTAAAAACACTTAAATGTATTTTTCCTGTTATAGCTGAAGTTTTATGTGGGTTAATTAATGAGTGTTTTCGTCAGGGAAAATTCCCAGACTGTTTTAAAGTTGCCCGTATAACCCCAATTCATAAGGGTGGTATTCAAAATGACGCAGGAAACTATAGACCGATATCTGTTTTACCCATTATTTCCCGTGTTTTAGAGAAGTGTTTTAGTATTAGAATGATGAGTTTTTTGGAGGATCATAAGTTACTGGTAGAGACACAATTTGGGTTCCGTAGAAAAAGGACAACGGAACAGGCGATGATTTATTTGACAACTATGATTAATGATGTATTAGATAAAGGTTTCAAAATAGGTGCTATATTTTTAGATCTGATGAAAGCTTTCGACACTATGGATCATGAACTTCTACTTAAGAAGTGTGAGGTGTATGCTTTGAGGGGTAAATCATTAAATTTTTTAAGACGTTTTTTAAGTAATCGTTATCAGTATGTCCAACTAAATGATTCTTCTTCCGAAAAAAGCGTATTGAAATAGGTGTTCCGCAAGGATCAGTTCTCGGTCCTATACTATTCTTGATATTTATTAATGATTTTCCAAATTGTCTAAATAATTTTTGCTATAGAATAAATGAACTAACGGTAAACCCAACTAATGAAACAGTTTTACTTTTTGCTGATGATACAACAGCCATTAGCACAGCTAAGACAGCGGAGCTGCTGCAGATTTCCATGAAGGAATCAGTTAATAGAATTACAGCATGGCTGAGGGTAAATAAATTAAGGATTAACATGGCTAAGTCTAACTTTATTATTTTCTCGCGATCATCAAACTTTTACCCATGGATCAAGGAATTAGATATGCCCAATGGCGTTATAAAACGGACTGCGTCTTATAAATACCTTGGGATTGTAATAGATGAAACTCTATCTTTTAAGGAACATGTTATTTTAACTAGCAAAATTCTGGCGACAAATCTCGGTATAATGAAGAAACTCCAACATTGTTTTCCCAAGTCTGTCCTTCGCCATCTTTATTTTTCTTTAATACACCCGTATATACTTTATTGTTCAAGTATTTGGCTCTCTACTTTTTCTTCTACCCTAAAACCAATAAGAGTTCTACAAAATCATGCAGTAAGAATTTTAGCCGGTATATCTCCACGTATGTCTGTTCGAGAAATTTACCCAACTTTAAAAATTTTGCCGGATGCAGGCCTTCGTGAATTCTATGTATTGTGGTTTATTTTTGGACTGCAGCAGGATGTTCAGCCTCGTTGTTTTGGTGATTTATTGTCCATTAGGTCTACTGTTCATTCTCATGATACAAGGGGTAGCGCGGACTTCTGTGTACCTAGAGGTATATCTTCCCATTCATGTTTTTCTGTTCTTTATAGAGGTACGCGGAAATGGAATAGTTTGAATAGTGATATTAAGACTATTGGTGACCCCAATATTTTTAGAAAAATCATTAAGGAACTCTTTTTGCTGAATATGAGTTTTGACTGATTAATTGATTTATTTATTGTGGGGGTTTTGTTGATATGATGTTCCCAGAGGATGTATAATATATGATACTATTTTGTGTTTATTGTTTAGTGTGATGGTATTAGTGGTATCGGTGGCCAAGTGTTCTTTGTTTTAAGGATTTTGTTTTCTCTACCTCCCCCACGGACAAGCTTTGCTTTTTAGGGGAGGCAGCAATAATTTTTTGTTGATATGTTTTTTTTTCAATAAATTCTTCTTTTTCTTCTTCTTAATCTCTCAATCTTTAACAATTCGGAATAAAAAACAAACAAAAAAATATTGGAAAAGAAAGTTAATCTAGAAATAAATCCTAGTTTAAAAGCTTGTGTAAAATATGGTCGTATTGAATATTTATATCTGGTTCTAGTTAAAAAAAAATACACTACGTCTGTCCAGCTCTTGAGAAATACCATGAATATACACATAAACACTTTACTGAAAATTTTTATATCACAGCTAATAACATGAAGAAGACATGCAACATATTTCTGTCAACGTCAATGTTTCCGCAAATAGAAAATGCTAATAACCGTTGGCAGGAACAGGATCATAGAACCAGAGCATACGTCATGAGTGTAAATAGGCCAGTCCGGGGAGGGGGGGTCAGAAGCACATAACAAAGGCATTCTTAGGACACAAACTTTCAAGGCCAAAACATGGCGGCTTTAAGGTCAATCTCAAAAGGGAGGGAGTAGAGTCGCCATTCTATCCCTTCACTGTGCAAAAGTTTGGATTGCATATTCTATTATGACGACGGTAAGTTAAATAGACCATTCCGATAAGAGCCATAGAGTCTCGCTTATCAGGAATAAAGATAATTGGAATACTTCAAAGAGCATGAAAACAAAACAGCATATTTTTGTTTAGCATTTTTGATAAGACATGGAATTTTAAAGTATCAAACGCTCGTAAAACTAATAGGAATCATGATAGTATAACATGATAGATTAACAATAGAGTCTTTTTGAAATCATTCATATACGAAGGAAAACGAATGAAATCAGACCCCTCCCCCAAACAGAATAATCTTCTGATAACCTTTCGGTTTAAATTACATGTCTAAAATAGTTAGACCCGTACAACTTTTTGAAATTCAGATTACAAAATAATTTTTCAGCAAATTTTAATCCACCCCGTTTAAAAGTAAATAGTTTCTTAGACTGGACCCCTTTTCCATTTATACTTGACATGAATTGAAAATATAAAAACGATTGAAACTTTTAACTAAAAATTACCCGTGACGTCTTATTAAAAAGTTTCAACCGTTTTTAAATTTTCGTTTAATTTTAAGTTTTTATCAAAAGCCAAAAAGGACTGGGAAACTGAGGGTCACTATTAGTTGAAACTAAAGAGGTCACTATTAGTTAGCTTTATTAATGGTTAATGAAGAAAAGAAAAGAGACATGTATTCAGAAAGTAACCTCAGTTGAGCTTCAGTCACCTAAGAAAAGGCAATTATTATCAAGAGTACTGGTGCAATTTCACAATAAATGTCTCAATTTGAACTTTGACCATGTTAAATTTGCAGCTTAAGAGGACAATTGTCGAATCCATTTAATAAAAAATACTATCTTGGCTTTATTTAATCTGAAACAGCCTTCTCAACTGCCCTGGTATTTCTAAAGACAAAAAACATGTATGAATCCTCTTTTGCCACTGAATATCAAACAGTTCGCGGTAAACAACTGTAAGGACCCGGCTCAATAGTAACCGAAAGCTCAATAGTAAGATGCTCAATAGAGCGACCCGACTCAATAGTAACCGAAACTCGAAAAAACAGAATTTTGATACCAATAGATACATCAAAAGAATCGGATTTTTATGCTGATTTTAAATATATAAGTTTCATTAAGTTACGAGCCTGAGAAAATTTGCCTTATCTTCGAAAAAAGGGGTAAACACCCCCCTAAAAGTCATAGAATCTTAATGAAAATCTTAATGAAAATCAGACTCAGCGTATCAGAAAACCCTACTTTAGAGGTTTGCGTTTCAAGCTCCTATCTGCAAAAATGTGGAATTTTGTATTTTTTGCCAGAAGAAAGATCACGGATGCATATTAGTTTGTTGTTTTTTTTGTATGTTTTCCCCAGGGGTGATCGTATCGACCCAGTGGTCCTAGAATGTAGCGAGAGGGCCCATTCAAACGGAAATTAAAAGTTCTGGTGCTCATTTTAAGTGACCAAAAAAATTGGAGGGCAACTAGGCCTCCTCCCACGCTCTTTTTTCCCAGAGTCACTGGATCGAAAATTTTGAGATAGCCAATTAGTTCAGCATAGTCGAAAAATCTAATAGCTATGTCTCTGAAAAAAGACTTAATCCCCGAGGGAAGGGCTGTAAGTTATCAACTTTGCCCATTGTTTACAATGGGCAAAGTTGTGACCAAGCAGCATCTAGCCTCCTCGATGAAATCTCCACTTATTATAGGCTAAGAACGAATTCCAGTCGAGGACTTTCATTTTCTCCCGAGGCGTTACTATAAGTGTCAGGCCTATGGACATATTGCAAAGGACTGCTCTAATAAAGCAAGATGCTCAAACTGCGGAGGAGGCCACGCTAATTCTAAAGACACCCCGTGCCAGAACCAGATGAAGTGCGCCCTCTGTGGCTTCGATAAGCACCCCTGCTACAGTTTCAGTCGTCCAGAAGCCAAAAAGGCCCTATCTAAGCAGTGACTAGCTCCAGCACTCTGAAAATAGTGACGTGGAACATAAATGGCGGAGTACTACCTAAATTACCACTTTTAGAAAACCTTCCAAACAAATTTGACATTGTGTGCGTGCAGGAACATTTCCTGTCGGCTGAGGGAGTCCAGCTCTAACAACTAAACGAAAACGTAAATGTGTTTGGCATTTCTTCTAGGAGGTCGGGAAGAGGTCGTCCCTCTGGTGGTGTTGCTATCATTGTCCGTGCCTCGCTTCGTGCCTCGACGTTTAAAGAAGCGAACTTTTATGTTGCATTGAAAACTGAAAATACTGTTGTGCTCTCAGTCTATATGCCAACGAACTACAGGACTGTTCAATCTGACAATAAGTTTAATATTGCTTGTGGAAAAGTAGCCGCTGTTGCTACAATATGCGCGGCGGAAAAACTTTCCTGTATTATTGCCGGAGATATGAACTCTAACCTCTCTGATGCTAATGATCCGAGAGGTCAAATCCTGCTCGCAGCCTACCCGAGTCTGCGGGTACTGAGAAACAGAGTAGACTTCACGTATGTGCATAATTCCGGTTCCACGTCCTCGCTCGACTTTCCGCTCTGCTCTCCTGACTTGAGGACTCACGGTGACTGTGAGGTTGATATCGGCTTCTGTGTTTCTGATCACCTTCCAGTGGCTAATACCTTCATTATTAATGACCTCCTGAATAATGCCCCAAATGACGCTCCAAGGCAGAAAAAGTGGTTCCAGAAGACTGCATGGCAAAAAACTAATTTAGCCAT
>JAQQPU010001803.1:23815-47005 GCA_029168905.1 Artemia sp. Kazakhstan ARC1039 | reverse complement strand
ATCACGGATGCATATTAGTTTGTTGTTTTTTTTGTATGTTTTCCCCAGGGGTGATCGTATCGACCCAGTGGTCCTAGAATGTAGCGAGAGGGCCCATTCAAACGGAAATTAAAAGTTCTGGTGCTCATTTTAAGTGACCAAAAAAATTGGAGGGCAACTAGGCCTCCTCCCACGCTCTTTTTTCCCAGAGTCACTGGATCGAAAATTTTGAGATAGCCAATTAGTTCAGCATAGTCGAAAAATCTAATAGCTATGTCTCTGAAAAAAGACTTAATCCCCGAGGGAAGGGCTGTAAGTTATCAACTTTGCCCATTGTTTACAATGGGCAAAGTTGTGACCAAGCAGCATCTAGCCTCCTCGATTAAATCTCCACTTATTATAGGCTAAGAACGAATTCCAGTCGAGGACTTTCATTTTCTCCCGAGGCGTTACTATAAGTGTCAGGCCTATGGACATATTGCAAAGGACTGCTCTAATAAAGCAAGATGCTCAAACTGCGGAGGAGGCCACGCTAATTCTAAAGACACCCCGTGCCAGAACCAGATGAAGTGCGCCCTCTGTGGCTTCGATAAGCACCCCTGCTACAGTTTCAGTCGTCCAGAAGCCAAAAAGGCCCTATCTAAGCAGTGACTAGCTCCAGCACTCTGAAAATAGTGACGTGGAACATAAATGGCGGAGTACTACCTAAATTACCACTTTTAGAAAACCTTCCAAACAAATTTGACATTGTGTGCGTGCAGGAACATTTCCTGTCGGCTGAGGGAGTCCAGCTCTTACAACTAAACGAAAACGTAAATGTGTTTGGCATTTCTTCTAGGAGGTCGGGAAGAGGTCGTCCCTCTGGTGGTGTTGCTATCATTGTCCGTGCCTCGCTTCGTGCCTCGACGTTTAAAGAAGCGAACTTTTATGTTGCATTGAAAACTGAAAATACTGTTGTGCTCTCAGTCTATATGCCAACGAACTACAGGACTGTTCAATCTGACAATAAGTTTAATATTGCTTGTGGAAAAGTAGCCGCTGTTGCTACAATATGCGCGGCGGAAAAACTTTCCTGTATTATTGCCGGAGATATGAACTCTAACCTCTCTGATGCTAATGATCCGAGAGGTCAAATCCTGCTCGCAGCCTACCCGAGTCTGCGGGTACTGAGAAACAGAGTAGACTTCACGTATGTGCATAATTCCGGTTCCACGTCCTCGCTCGACTTTCCGCTCTGCTCTCCTGACTTGAGGACTCACGGTGACTGTGAGGTTGATAACGGCTTCTGTGTTTCTGATCACCTTCCAGTGGCTAATACCTTCATTATTAATGACCTCCTGAATAATGCCCCAAATGACGCTCCAAGGCAGAAAAAGTGGTTCCAGAAGACTGCATGGCAAAAAACTAATTTAGCCATGTTAAGGTCTGTGTGTGACAAAATCCTGGAAAACATTAAAGTCCCTTTCCAGCTACTACTCCAAAGCTCGCCGATTGCATGTGATGAGAAACAAATACTTCTAAATATATACTGTAGTGAAATAACTCACGCCTTGCGCTGTGCAGAAAAAACCACGGTTCCTATTCGTAAAGTGAGAATTGGGTCAGAAGTTACAGGATGGTCGGAAAACCCAGCTTTGGTTAATGCGTGTCAACAAGCTAAAATGTGGTATAGTGCGTGGATTGATTCGGGCCGTCCTAAACAAGGCGTCGTAAACAGTGTTCGATTGTATACAAAGCGACAGTTCTCCAAATGTCTCGCCTTGCATCGCTCTCGTGTGATTGATGAAAACAGTTAGTTGCTATGAGTCGATCCAAATAAAATTTGGAAATTCATCAAGAACAATCGATCCGCAAAAGCGCCCAGTAACGAATCCGCCCCTAGTGAAAGTGAATGGAATAGTTATTTCACGAGCGAGTTTGCTTCACCTGATCCTGAATCGGAGTGCAAGTTTGAGAGAGATCTTGATCTCTGTTTAGAATCTTCGGAACTGGATCTTGGCCAGGTAGTGAGTGTGTCGGATGTTCGTTCGGCTATCCTTAAACTAAAAAAGAAGTACTCTAAAGGAGTAGATAATATCTGTGGTATGCACCTGATTCTCGGTAGTGAACTGTTAACAGTACATCTAGCACTCATGTTCCAAATGATTTTTAGTTGTGGTCTAGTGCCAGATATTTTTTGTACCGGTGTAATCACCCCTGTCATCAAGAAAGGTAAAGACCCATCTGAATGTTGTTCTTACCGCCCGATAACCGTTGCTCCCGTTTTTTGTAAATTGATGGAGTTATTAGTTATTGAGGAGATAAAGTATGTTTGTAGTACGCCAGATTCGCAGTTCGGTTTCAAGAGAAATATTAGCCGCGAGCACGTGCATAGCCTATTGTCTAATGTTTTGTTGGATGCAGATGCTAAAGGAGAAACCGTGGTACTTGCAGGCCACGACGTCCGCAGGGTTTTTGATTCGGGTATCCATGCACAACTGCTTGTCTCTGCGTTTCAGAGAGGTCTTGACAGATCTATAATTGCTACTTATAGGAACATGTATTTTAAGTTGAAGGTTAGAGTAAGGGTAGTAAAAAACCAGAGCCCGACTGTATCCGATTTCCTCATACCAGTACGAAAAGGCATTCACCAAGGGGCTTTATCATCACCGCTTATTTATAATAACAGTATCATCGAGGCTCAGAAGACGGTGAAAACGTGCTTTTTTTTCATGAAATTGATTTGTCTCTTGTTAATTATGCCGATGGCATTTTAAATCTGAGTAGATCCGTCAGTGGCACAGAGAGTAATTTCAGAGTTTTGTCTAACGAATATGCTAACATAGGCCTAGAATTCAACTCCAGCAAAAGCGAGGTGGTCGTCTTTAATTATCGTAAGAAAGAGTTGGCGCCTGTCATATTTGCACTACGTAGTAATACTGTTACTGCAGCAGCATCAATGACTTACCTTAGTTTGGCAATTGGGTCTAATTTTAAAGCTACCCGGTCCTGTCTAATAAATGATCTCAAACAGAAAGTCCGAAAAGCGTATGGGATGATTTTGTCATGCAAACACCTATATAACCGCCACATTATAGCATATATCTTAGCTTTGTCACCTTTCTGGTCTTTGTTTACTTTTGATGATAAAAAAACAATCCGTACAGTGTTCCACAAGATTGCAAAATATCTGCTTAGCCTTCCCCCCTGGCGAAGAAACCGCCAGATTTCAGCACGTTACGGACTCGATGACCCCTGCGTCGTGATCACGACCAGGAGGGAAAAGTTCCTGAAATCTTTAGACCCAACGCATAGTATGTTTGAAGCTATAGTCAACAATGTGTAATGGTTGTCTTTTTATGAAAATAGCTTCGCCATTGATTTTTTTTAGTTATTGAAATATTAATTAAGTTGTTCGTATATGTTTTGTTGTTTTCTTTTCATTTTCTCTACTCCATTTTTACTTTTTTCTATTGCTAAAGATGGGTAATAAAAATCCTTCATTCATTCATTCATACTATTGGTTAGTATACAGACATTTCCAGGGGGGGGGGGCCTTTTCGGGGGGGGGGTAGGGGGGAGGGGGTTACGTGGGACGATCTTTCCTTGGAGGAATTTTTTATGGGAGAAGAGAATTTCCATGAAGGGGTGCAGGATTTTCCAGGATTACTTAAAAAATAATCAGAAATTAAATAAAAAAAACAACAAGTTTTTTTCAACTGAAAGTAAGGAGCAACATTAAAACTTCAAACGAACAGAAATTATTACATATATGAGGGGTTCGTCCCCTCCTCAATACCTAACTCTTTGCGCTGAAGTATTTTTAGTAATTTTAAAAAAGCTATTTATTCTCATTAAACAGCCTTTGTGATTCAGGGGCCATTCTTAAAGAATTGGAACAAAATTCGAACTTTAGCGTAAAGAGCGAGGTATTGACGAGGGGGCGAACCCGCTCATATACGTAATAAAATTATACAAATATAGAAGTTCGAAACGTAAGTTAATTCGTAAGTTGCGTATATTTGTTACTAATAAAAGCGTTTGTAAATAAATTTAGAAGGTCTAGTGCCCTTTTTAAGTAACCAAAAAAATTGGAGGGCAACTAGACCCCCTCTCCCACCCTTTTTTTATCAAAATCGTCCGATCAAAACTTTGAAAGGGCATTTAGCCGAAAAAAGTAAAATTAATATGCAAACTTCGTTTTAATTATTCATCTACGGTGAGCCAAATTCAAAACCTACATTAATTCAAAACCGTTCAGAAATTAAATAAAAAAAAACTTTTTTTTTTTAACTGAAATTAAGGAGTGACTTATAACTTAAAACGAACAGAAACTATTCTGTATATAAAAGGGGCTGTCTCCTCCTCAACGCCCCACTCTTTAAGCTAAAGTTTTTTATTGTTATACAAAGTAGAGTTGTGAGAAAGAGTCAAAAGAGTGTGAAATATACATCATACACATCAGAGTCACGTTCAAGGAGTACAGGCCCAATGGGGGATGGCTTCTTCAATAGAAATTCTAAAACACTGGTATTTTTCAAAACCTAGGGGTAGGTGAGCAATTGCCACCCCTGTCTTCACAATCTAAGAACGGCGGTTGATAACCAGGTCAGAACCAATATCAAGTCGTAATAATTTAATATAAAAATATAAGTTACCTCTTCTAAAGTATTTTCTAGTATATCACCTAGAAACCACTCCATTTTAGGGAGATCCTTGTTGATAAACCTTGCTTCTTCGGCTATTTTAGGAATCAGATGACTTTGAAGAGTCTTCACCTCCCATAGTGATGACTCTATTGCACGGCATTTTGCTGGATCTTGTTCGTCCATTATGTACGGATCCGAATCTACTTCTAGAAAATTAAGTGAGTGGTAGAAAGGCATATCATAGGCAGCGCAAACTGCGCTGCCTAAGTAAAGAACGATGTTGGCACAATGTATTATTTTTTTTTTTTGGTTTCTTGGTATTAGACCAGAGCACTTCATATAGAAGGAGTTGTAGTAGAAACTTCGAAAAGGGTATATTCGATTGGAAATTGGAGTGGCTTGTGCTCTTTTTAATAGTCAAAAGTAATTGGAAGGCAACTAATACCCCTTCCACGCCCACCATTTCCCCAAAGACAGCCAATCAAAATTTTGAGATAGCCATTTTGTTCAGCACAGTTGATTTCCAGATAGAAATTAAGTTTTTGAGGAGGACACTCCCCCACAGCCCTCAGGGCAGGGGTTGTAAGTTATGCCCTGGGGGCATATAAGGTTTTTATAGAGAGCGTTGTCGTAGAAACTTAAAAAAAAGGCTCATTTGATTGGAAATTCAAAGGGCTAGTGCCCTTTTTAATAATCGAAAGTGCTTGGAGGGCAACTAACCCCCCTCTCACGCCCACCTTTTCCCCAAACACATCCAATCAAAATTTTGAGATAGTCATTTTGTTCAACGTAGTTTAAAGTTCTGGAAATTAGGTCTTTGAGGATGACACCCCCCCCCCACAGCCCTCAGGGCAAGGGTTGTAAGTTATGCCCTGGGGTATATAAGATTTATTAAAGAAAGCGTTGTCGTAGAAACTTCAAAAAGGACTCATTTGATTGGAAATGGAAATGGCTAGTGCCCTTTTTAATAGTCAAAAGTGATTGGAAGGCAACTAACACCCCTTCCACGCCCACCATTTATCCAAACACATCCAATCAAAATTTTGAGATAGCCATTTTGTTCAAAGTATTTGGAAGGTCCGGAAATTTATCTAAGAGGATGACACTCCCCCCACAGCCCTCAGAGTAAGGGTTGTAAGTTATGTCCTGGGGGCATATAATGTTTTTATTGAAAGATTTGTCATAGAAACTTGAAAAAGGGCTCATTCGATTGGAAATTCAAAGGGCTAGTGCTCTTTTTAATAGTCGAAAGTGAGTTGAGGGAGACTAACTCCCCTCTCATGCCCACATTTTCCCCAAACATGTCCAATAAAAAATTTTAGATAGCCATTATGTTCAACGTAGTTAAAAGTATTAGAAATTGGGGCTTTGAGTATGATAACCCCCTCAGAGCCCTCAGGGCAAGGGTTGTAAGTTATGCCCTGGGGGCGTAAAAGGTTTTTATAGATAGTGATGTTGTAGTAACTCCAAAAGGGGCTCCTTCGATGGGAAATTAGAAGGGCTTGTGCCCTTTTTAATCGTCGAAAGTGATTAGAGGATAACTAACACCCCTCTCATATCCACCATTTCCCCAAACACATCCAATCAAAATTTTGAGATACCCATTTTGTTCGACGTAGGTAAAAAGTCTGGAAATCATGTTTTTGAGGATGATAATCCCCCCACAACCCTTAGGGCAAGGGCTGTAAGTTATGCACTGGGGGCATATAAGTTTTTTTTTATAGAAAGTATTGTCGTAGAAACTCCAAAAAGGAATCATTCGATTGGAAATTGAAACGGCTAGTACCCTTTTTAATAGTCGAAAGTGATTGGAGAATAACTAACACCCCTCTCACACCCACCATTTCCCCAAACACATCCAATCAAAATCTTGAGATAGGCATTTTGTTCAACGTAGTTGAAAGGTCCGGAAATTATGTCTTTGAGGATGACAACCCCCCTCACAACCCTCAGGTCAAGGGTTGTAAGTTATGCCCTGGGGCATATAAGGTTTTTATAGGAACCGTTGTCGTAGAAACTTCAAAAAGTCTCATTCGATTCAAAAATAAAAAGGCTAGTGCCTTTTTTAACAGTCGGAAGTGATTGGAGGGCAACTAACCCCCCTCTCACGCCCATCATTTCCCCAAACACATCCAATCAAAATTTTGAGATAGCAATTTTCTTCAACGTAGTTGAAAGTTCTGGAAATTAGGTCTTTGAGGATGACAACCCCCCTCCCCCCCCCCGGCCCTCAGGGCAAGGGTTGTAAGTTATGCCCTGCGGGGCAAACAAGTTTTTATTGGAAGCGTTGTCGTAGAAACTTAAAAGGGCTCATTCAATTGGAAATTAAAAGGGCTAGTGCCCTTTTTAATAGTTGAAATTGATTGGAGAGCAACTAACGCCCCTCTCACGCCCACCATTTCCCCAAACACAACCAATCAAAATTTTGAGATAGCTATTTTGTTTAACGAAGTTGAAAGTTCTGGAAATTAGGTCTTTGAGAATGAAAACCCCCTCACAGCCCTCAGGACAAGGGTTGTAACTTATGCCCTGGGGGCATATAAGGTGTTTATAAATAGCGCTGTACTAGAAAATCAAAACGGGGCTGATTCGATTGGAAATTGAAAGGGCTAGTGCCCTTTTTAATACTCGATAGTGATTGGAAGGCTTGACATTTTTATAGTAAAGATCGCTGTGGGTACAATGTGTTATTATTATTTTTTTCCTTTTTTCGTTTAGACCAGGGCACTTCGTATCGAAGGAGTTGTCTTAGGAACTTCGAAAAGGGCTCATTCGATTGAAAATAGAATGGGCTAATGCCCTTTTTAATAGTTGAAAGTGATTGGAGGGGAACTAGTCCCTCCTCCCACGCCCACCCTCCCATTTGCCGATTATGTTTAAAAAACTAAATGTTGCCTTAAGATTAAATCAAAATGCACTGTGTCAATGCTAATTCCCAATAAGGCATCTCAGCAGTACCCCAAGAACGACTAAGGGTATTATGTTCAAACTTTCGAGGCTACTTCTGCTCTTAAAATTTAACCAGATCAAAATAGCGTAAGCGTATCCAAGCTATCAAAGAAAGTAAACAGATTTTTTTGCGAATGGTATCAAGTTTTCTATTCCAGGTCAACTAGAGGAGGCATGAAACTAAATTAAACACTACTATCTGTGTCCAACACGACTATTTGTGTAAAAGTATTATATGTATGTGTTACATATACATATATGTAACATACATATATGTATACATATATGTATATATTACATTTATATGTTTTCAGTAAAGTGCAAATTATGTTCTGGCCTTGGGAAGGCATGGGGGTTTTGAGCCCTACTCATGTTAATTTCTGCTCATTTTGAGTTTGATTCGGTTATTTATTGTAATTTCTGTTCTTTTTGGGTTTCATTTATTTATCGATGCTGATTTGCGGTAGTTTCACGCTTGGTAGATTATTTGATTTTATTTTTGCTCATTTTTGTTTTAATGGAGTTCTTTAATTTCCTTTGAAAAACTGATTTTGTGGAAATTTTTTTTTAATTAATACCAATAAACGCCCCTTATGTACAAGATAGAACAGGCAGGTACGAGACTTAAAAATCGTTTAGGTAATAAGGCTCCTAAACTTCATACTATTTTATTTTAAGCATATTTTCCAGTTTATTTCGGGCAAACTTGATTCTGAAGGATAAACTGCGACAATTGTACCATGAGTAAGATGCGATGTATTTAAAATACCAAAATACAGTTCCTTCTTTCTAAAGATAATTCTGACTTCCTCTAATTAAGTTAAATCTAATTTCAAAAATGAAAAATCCGTAATCACCAAAGAGAAAAGTGCAGTCACCCCCAGACAAAGGACGGCACTATCAAGCTTTAGATTTCGCTAAGAGAGTGAGTAATAAAAAAAGATGCTACGTACAATATTTCTAAGGAAGAATAAACGATAAGAACCGTGTGAACGCTTGAATCATCAGAAATATTTAAAAGAATTTATTGGACGAAGGGCTCGCATCCTTGGGCAACGTGAGCCAATGGCAAGCCAGTCCCTACAGCGCAGGACGAAAGAACTGCGTTTGGTAGTGGGGTAAAAGTGTTTTTTAAAAGGATTCGTAAAGAAGAGTCAGGGCCATTCAGACGGAATTCTTATATTCTTCTATCGTTGTCACCGTTATTGTCATTTGAAGTGACCCATTGCTGTGCACCTAAGTATGTAAGTTCAATAAATCTATTGCCTTTTTTATCTGTGTTTACTTCATTTTATATGTCTGGAACTAGTCTAGTAATAGGTAATTAGTTCGCAAAAATCTCCAAGGTAACGCTCCCAGGGAATCGGATCTCCAGATAAGCTCAAGAAAAAGAGGTCACGTTTACATGGCTGTACATTTTATTTTCTCTCAATAATTGAGGATGGCGCAATCAGTACTTCACTCCCCATTGCTGTGGCGCGAGGCTTGTTGGCACAATCTTTAGCGCTATAAGCGGCGCTATCGGAGAAATTACAAGGTGTAAGTTCACGACCTTTGGGCACAATATCACCTTTGACGCGGTCAGCATTAATACCATATTTAGTATAGCCAGCCAATTATTCTATTGCTACAAATGGCGCGGCCGGAAATTGGAAGAAAAATTGCGAACTAATTAAGCTATAGACTTTGTAATTTGAATTTAATTATTAGAGAGATACAGACATATAAGTAAAGTGATTAGGCCTATAACCGCTAGGCTACGACAGGAAACCCCTTATATCTCATAGGAGATAATAGCCTCCCCCAAAATAGGTTAAGCGAAAAAATAAATTTATTCTGAATTGATTAAAAAAAATGGACGAACTTAATGACTTATTAATAGTGCAGAAGTTAGTCGTGAAAAATATAGAAATAGCAAAATCTATACCAGAGTGCAATGGTCAATCAGATATTGACGAATTTAATATCCAATTGACCCAGTTTGTACAACTAACAAAAACAGACATTGGAGCGTTAAAAGACATGCTCCCACTACGATTAAAAGGCCAGGCCTTAACCTTCATAAAACAGATTGAACATACCATAGGCAATAACGCCAACTTGCCAATAAATACAGTTGATAACTTGTTAAAAGTATTCAAAGAGAGATTTATAGAAACCAGTTCCATAAATAAATTAAAACACGGAACAGTGAGCTTTGACTTTTCACAAAATATAAGAGAATATCTTGATAATATACGCATTTCGGTAGAGGCAAAATATGGAAGTGGTTCTGGGCAACTGTATGAAAAAGTCATACTAAATACCTTTTTGCAAGGGCTACCCCCAAAACTATATAGAGTGGTAATATCCAAAAATATTCAGACGCTGGATCTCGCAGTTCAGGAGGTAGAGCGATTTATCGAAGTCGATACGATGGTCGCAAATCATAGTAAAGCAAAAATAAGTAGCCTAGGCGATTCAAATGCGAACATAAACTTCAAGGGCGATCAGGCATCCCCCAATTTCTTTTCAAGGGATAACTCCCCAGTGCCCAAAGAAATAAAACGCAAGAACCCACTAGGCAGAAAACAGTACGCTTTCAGCCTATCAAACAATCCAATTACGAAAATAACCCTACAATAATAAGGTGTTATAATTGTAATCGTGTTGGCCATATCGCGAGAGAGTGCCACTATGTCCCCAATCGCATGCCAAGAATTGCTGTCGGTAATACGCAAAATTTCGGCAACCATTTGTTCGGAAGAACAAATTTTAGCACCGGTCGTGCAATAGGCTACAGCCAGGGGGGATTGCGCCAATCAGTACCTTACAACACGTACCAACCAAATTTGTATAACCCTCCCCCCAACAGACAAATTAATTACCGATTTGAAAACCCAAATACTCACCAAGGCCAATATAATGCAAGAATGCCATATAGAAATCACGAAAATTTGCCGATGGGAAATGAAAATTTTGCAAGCCAACGGCATTGGCAGTCAGCGACAGCAAGCGGCACTGACACGAGACATCCACGTTACCATAATAACACATGGCGAAGACAGACTGACGTAAATTAATTAGATATGCATACGAAAACCCATACGTCTGAATATCTATCCAACACATGAAATAAATCCTCAGGGAAACGTTTCAGGCCCCTCAGAAATATAAATTGGATCCAGAGGGTGCCCGGAATATTTAATAGGTCCAAGACAATATTAGTGCCGTCTTGTAGTGATATTAATAACAAGTTACCTATATTTAATGTATTTTGTCTAGAAAATTTTTATTTTAAAGCTTTGATTGACTCCGGTGCAACAATTAGTATCATAAACTCTTGCGTATTTAATATGTTGCCTCTGCATATTAGGCAACAGAGGAACCCTAATAATCCCAATTTAAGTAGTGTGAGAGGCCATAAATTGGACGCAAAAGGTTCAATTTGCCTAAGCGTAAAAAGAGACAATAGGACCTTTATGACAAATTTTGTAATATGCGATAACTTGCCATATGAGGCTATTATAGGCGCAAATTTTCTAAGGTCTGATAGAATACTATTAGACGTGGCAAATGAGAGGCTTGTCTACCCAGCTAAGAGGTAGGGGAAGAAATTTCTACCCTAAGAAATCGTAACAGAGGTTACGAAGACAACGTAACAGTAAACAAAAGTTCTAGTGGTATAATGTCGCAGTATTTTGAACCTCATGTCTCGCAAAGACATGGCATAATTGGAAATTTGTTCAATTATCCTGAGAGACATTGCAGAAATGAAGTAAATTTAAATAATAAAAGTATTGAATCTGCGAAAATAAAAATAGGAGATATGCGACAGTACAGGTCAAACGAAATTAAGAAAATAGCGGAATTATGGAAGAACATAGTAAAACCCAACGTGACGCCGCAAGATGCCGCAATGGCGCAGCAAAGCGCCAGTATGAATCTAATAAACAATAAAATAAAGAGAAATATTACGGATTCAAAATAGGGAAAACAAAAGTCCCTCCCAAAACGATGCAAAAAATTCAAATATCACAGATGATTGAGCCAGTGGTTAGCAAATCAGAAATATGGTTTGCGACACCATCTGAAATACCCGAAAATCTGCTATGCGAGGAACAGATTATATCTTATGACAAAGGAGAAGGTTTTATTTGGGTAACTAATAATCACGAAAATGATACAATTACAATTAAAAAGGGGACGTGTTTAGTTCAAATCCAGGTTTTAACGGAAAATGATTTAAATAGATGGGAAAATTTTAAAAGAAACCCAGTTAACGGCATTAAAACCTCAAATAACAGGTACCCTCTAACTAAATCGCAATTTTTAAACAAATTTAACATGGATTATATTACGGACTTGGAACTTAAGAAAAAATTATGCGAATTATTATGGAATTTTAAGGATGCATTCTCTACATCTGAAGATGACATCGGGCTAATACCATTTTATGAACATTCAATTTTAACGACCGGTAATCCTGTAGCGAAACAGCCATATCGTGTGCCATATAAGCACAAGGAATGGTTAAAAAATAGAATCCATGAATTAGAAAAAATTACATTATACGCCCAAGTATAAGTCCGTATAGTGCACCAGTGATTTTAGTACCAAAAAAGAATGGAGCTCTTAGACTCGTAATAGATTACAGAGCCCTTACTAAACAAGTAGTTACCGATAAATTTCCTCTACCAAGAATAGATGAAATTCTTTACTCAATTTCAAGCAAAAACAAAATTTTTACTTCTTTGGACCTTACCCAGGGCTACCACCAAGTGAAAATAGCCGAAAAGGATGTCCATAAAACTGCATTTTCAGCATCCGAATATGGTTCTTATGAATACTTGAGAGTACCATTTGGCCTTAAAACAAGTTCAAGTGAGCTATATAGACCCCTACTGCACCTGTTAAGAGGATTAAAGAATATAATTCATTTTGTCGATGATGTTACATGCGTGGGAGAAAACACTGAACAACACTTAACAACGTTACCTAAGGTATTCGAGAAGTTCAGACAAGGCAATGTAAAATGCCGGCCTGAGAAAGTAAATTTATTTCAACCTAAAATTAAATTTTTAAGAGTAGTAGTAACCCAAGGAGAGATATCCCCAGACCCTGATAAAATAAAATGTGTTGAAAACCTCAAGCCCCCTAGAACTATGAAAGAATTAAGGGGAATTTTAGGTCTTACTGGCTACTTTAGAAAATTCGTACGCAATTACGCCCAAATTACAAAACCCCTCACGGAATTAACTAAAGGGAACTCCCAAAATGTTACCTAGTCCCAGAAAGCTCAAACTTCCCTAGACCGACTCAAAAAGACGCTCACTTCGGAACCAATTTTATCACTCCCTGATTTCGAAAACGGAAAATTTGTAGTTACAACTGATGCTAGTTCAAAAGGCATTGGGGCTATCCTTTCGCAAAAAATTCCCATAGAAAACCCTGATCCCTTACAAGGACCTTCTAAGCAAAAAATAGAAAAAGTTATATGCTATTCGAGTAAAACCTTATCAAAGGGCGAAAGTAGTTATTCCGCCACAAAGTTAGAATTATTATCTATAATCCACCACTTAGACAAATTTAGACACTATTTAATTGGTAGAAAATTTATACTACGATCAGACCATAAAAGCTTGCAGTACCTGCGCACATTTAAAAACCCCACGGGAATTGTAGCTAGATGGATTATGAAAATCCAAGACCTAGATTACAAATTTGAACATTTAAAGGGAAAATAAAACGCAGCTTGCGACTTTCTGAGTAGATACCCAGAAAATATTCCGTCGGAAGCCGAAGAAAATGAAGTTAACGCTATCAATGCTAAGAGCAAACACAAATGTAAGAAAAACAATGTCAAAGACACAGTAAAAGAAAATAAGATTAGCTATTGTCCCTTGTCTTTAGAAAATATAAAAAGAAAGCAAAAAAAGGACGAAACTTGTTCAGCGCTTATTAATTATTTTGTGAATGACGATGCATTACCGGATAAATTCAAAACTCTTAGAAAAGAGATAGATAATTTTTAATTTGACCTTGATGAAGAAATAATATGTAGAATCGTGACTGCTGAAACAAACAGAAACCAAACTTCAATAATACCTGTATTACCACAAAACTTATTAGTGCCTGCATTTGAATATTTTCATTCAGAGACAGGTGGACATTTAGGGGTAATGAAAACGTTCCATAAGTTAAAACAATACTTTTACGTGCCGTCCGCAATGACAAAACTTAAAGAATTTGTAAGTACATGCGAAGCATGTAACTTAAGAAAAATCCCCCCAGCTTATCCTAATCCTCCAATTGGAAGGATCCCGGTAGCAAGGTACCCCTTCGATATTATCTCATTTGACTTATACGGAACAAGCGGAGCCCTGCCTGTTTCTAGCAGAGGCCATACTTGTATTCTTTCGGTTATAGATCATTTTTCCGGATTTACTTTTACAAAGGCATTAAAAAATCAAGGTGCTTATGCCACAAGTAAGGCGTTAGCAAAATTATTTTTACAATTTGGCATTCCTAATAAAATTTTGAGTGACAACGGGAGCAATTTTGTTTCAAAAGTGACAAAAGACTTAATGAGTTTTCTTAATATAGAGAAAATGGTGACAGCGCTGTACCATCCACAAGCTAATGGTAAAATAGAAAATAGGCATAAAATATTTTCGAACGTATTAAGTATTTATACAAAAGATAATAGGAACGACTGGGATCAATTCTTACCTTATTTAACTAACGTAATCAACACTGCTTATTCAGAAACAACCAAAGACAATCCATTTTATTTACTTTTTGGTCGTGATTTTAGAAACCCGTATAATGAGATTATTGAATCTCGGCAGTATTATAAGAGCTCGGGAGATTACAAACAAGAATTCAAAAACTTATACGAAAACTTATAAAATAGTTATGAGGAAAACTTATAAAATAGTTAGGCAAGAGTTGGAAAAATGTAAAATAAGCTAAGAGCTAAGAAATCAACCCAAAGTCAAGGGAAATATAGATTTCAAAGTAGGAGACTGCGTCTACCTAAAGAACGAAGCAAAAACGGAAGGAAAAAAACTTTCCAACAAATATTTTGGACCGTACAGAATAGTCAAAAAGTGCGATAACGATTATGCTTTTAAAATGGAAAACCACGATAGTGGAAGAACTTACAAGACGCATGTTAGCCGAATAAAAAGAGCCAAATTTCCAGAGAGATGGGTATCACATCCCTCCTCTACTGATTCGTCAGATGCAGAAAATGAGCCCCCTAGGTCAAGATTGGCAGAGCTAAAACCCTTTAATTTCAAACAAGACTATTTCGAGAATGACAGTGATGAGGAAAATTTTGAAGAATATTTAGCAATGAAAAATCTAGTTGTTCCTAAAAAAATCCCTAATACCAGGATTCTTTCCTGAAATAAAAACACAAAAAAATCCAAAAAACATTCATCGCCGAGCGTAGGAGATTTAGATTATAAAATATCTCCAAAAACCCAATTTTTCCCCGATAGAATTTCGACCCCATGTCCCCCCAAAAGATTTCCAGACGATATGGTTTCCCCTGCAACACCGATAGAAAGGACCCTGTCTTTACAGGAAGAATTAAACAGAGCTGTAGAAACCCCCGGTATTACTGTAAAGAAAACTCCTCCCAAAGATTTAACTAAAACAAACCTGCGAGAAGCTAATATGGATTTAATAAATTTTCCCATAAAAACGAGTCAAAGTACATTGTCCAGGAATAAAACTCCAAAGGATGACCAGCAAGGTCAATATCATGATATAACTGTGTCCAAGGTCAAACCTAAACAGTGGACTTCATGGAGGGAAACCCTAGTGCAAAAAATGCCCCATCCCCCTGAGGACATGGCATTCAAACAATGGAGGAACCCCGCAAAAACTCTTGATTCCTCCCAAAGCTCTCAAGAATCTTTCAAATCTCCCGAGTTGAGGACTCAAGACGAGGACTTAGGAAATAAACCTTCTACTTCCAGAGGAGTAGAAATTTACGAAGGAAGGGCAGGTGATACCTCAAAAAGTGCCACCTCTAAAAGTTCTAATCCGGATTCGTCGGAAACTAGTTCCGAAGAGTCCGACGGCGAATCATACCATATAGTAGCTAAAGAAATAGGGAAATCAAGACCGACCTCAGCAGCCGCACACGGGAAACAAACGAAATTAAAAGGGCAAGAATTTTTGAAAAATACAAAAAGTTTGACCTTATTTCGCTAGAAAAACCGAAAAAGAAGAAACCGCAAGAAACAGAGGAGAAAATAACGACACAGTCAGGCAGAACGGTTAAAAAACCTGACAGATGGAAATATCCCTAATTAATGTAAAGACAGATTTCAAATATAATAAATTTAACACCATAATAAATTTAACAGCGTGCAAGTAAAGTTAACCAAGTCAATATTAATGAAAAAAAATAATACGAGTGATGTCAAAACATCGGCGATTAAGGAAAAAGGCCCAAGGTGAGAAGCTCGTGGTCGACCGATGGTGACAAATAGTATTTTTAGGTCCTCTGTGGCACATTCTTCCTACTAGGTCGAAAATCAACTATACCCCTACAAATGTGAATTAATCAGTTGGATAACCTATAATGTACCCAGTTATTGAGATCAATAACGGAACTTATATCATGGAGAGGGGAGGTCGTGTTTTCAAAGTCAACATCATCGATTCTATACGTGAATCGGTGATGTTCATACTTTGAATTCATACTCCTCCATGGAATTCAAATTATATTCTACAAATGAACTATGGAAATTATCCCCTACTCAGTATTAAGTTGTGTAATTAAATCTAAATAGATGGACCACGTTTTGTGGGAAGCCTGGGGAGAAACTCAAGGCCCATGCAGCTTTTAATTTGTTGGGTTTTGGCGGTCCCCTCGGATTTTCTATGAAAAAATTGTCCCAGGTCCTAACTGTGAGCATTTTCAGATCATGACAATGGAATCAAAACCTACTCGAAGAGCGATAATTGATACTGAGTTCATTAGCATAATGAACGCGAAGGAAAACATTATATATTCGGCAGCTATGTTAGTCGTGGACGAACAAGGAAATCAAATATATGAGAAAGAATGGGATGTAACCTACAACCTTAAAGGGTATGCACCCCACACTTATAAGTATGGTTTAGCACTTGCAAATTCCCCCAAGTATCGTCCGGCTAGAGGGGAGGTCAAAACAAAATATAGGAGAAGAAGCGCAAAGCAACTTGGCTGTTTACAATTATTGATAAGACGCCTACAAAAGAACCTCAATATCAAGTATTTCTATTGTAACGGACCCACTCAAACAGACTCATTACTCCTCGATAAATGCAGAGCCCCCAAAATTTGCTATAACCTCGAAAAAAATCCCCAATGTGTCAAATATGAAGGCATACATCATCTTTTAGCGGAAATTCAATATTAAAAACAATTTTTATTTGACCCTGAATCTGAAGAATACAAATCCCTTGGTAGTAAATTATTCCTGAAACGTATAAAAACTTACCAAAGAAAAAGAGACGCCTATAAAAATAGTAACAAGAAAATTAAGAGAAGATTCTAAACTCAAAACTACCTATTAGTAGGTAACTGTGGAAGAAATTAACCTAATATGTATAAACTATAATTATTTTAGGCCTACCCAAAAAAAATAGGATACCAGTGTAATTATGTACTGCACGCTTACCTATTCATGTGTTTATTACTCGAGAAATGTAATATAAAATTAAATCGTATAGCGATTATTAGCAACGCTTTAAAGTTATACCTCAACCAGTCATAGAAGTATATCACGACAAGAATTAAGCTCGGAAACCCTAATTTTATTTCTCAACCAATCTAATCATAAAATATTTATTCTGTTTTACGCCTACAAATCAGTTTTCTTTGGCCAATGCCACAAAATGATTACATAATAAGAAATAACCTAAGTAAAAATTAAAGTGCCTTTGAAAAAAAATATAATAATAACAAAGCAGTAAACAAACGAATTTTGCAAAAAATGGGTACAATTAATGATAAATTAATTCTAGAAACAAACAATAAGATGAGGCCTAAGAATATCATCCTAGTCCTCGTTGTTCACGCAGTGGCCCAAGATATTGTAAAACATGGAGTAATATTCAGGCATGAAAATTCATTGCTAGTTAGCCATGACGCATGGAAGATCTTTATGAAATTGGACCCCAAACCTTTCCAGACCTTGTTCCAACAAGTAACAAGACTAGAAAAAAACACGAATGAACTCAAGGAATCGATATTTCAATACCTTAGATCGAACAAAGGACTACAGGCCAGTAAAATATAGCATAATAAAGATAATAAAGAGTTTCCAACTTCAGTTGTACCCAAACAAAATCAAAATTCGTAATAAATGACCCTGATGAGAAAATGACAGGAATTGACATGGCACTTGGAACAAGCACTGAGGAAGACAGAGGGAAAACACTGGCGGATAATATGGAGTACTTAGCGAAAGACGTTGCTAAAACAAAATCGATACAAAACCCTAAACTACTGACTACAGGGAAAGGAAAACTTTACGATGGAAATTACGCAATGAACGACGAACAACCATTACCCAATCTAAATGAGAAAAGTGCCCAAAAAATTTCAACTCATTAAGCCTACTTAACACTATATAGACAAAGATTACAAGCCCTATTTGAATTATTCAACAAGGAAATACAAAAATTAAAACAAAGTACCACGAAGATTTTCGAAGTATTCTTTCGAAGAAATAAATGCCGTAGGTCTACAGGCCTAATTCCCATCATCGGAGAACTCGCCTCCCGCCTTTTCGGTTTAACGACAGAGGAAGACCTAAACAGCCTAAGGGAAAGTGTAAGAAAGTTGAATAATGCCATGAACGTAACATTACACGTTCAGGAGATACAAGCCAGTGTAGCAAATTACAAGAGAGATAAAATTGATATGATATCTAAGAGAATCTCAAAAACTATAAACGTAATGAATTACTTAAGGAATGAAGTGGACCGCGTGGTAATAGACGCTAGCTTAACCATGGTTTCACTCGATACAATTACCATGTCACTACTAAATTTGGCGACAGACGTCAGCAAGTTCGAGTTTGCACTATTTGCCCTCACGGGAGGGCAAAACTTTGTCCTACGACCTAGTAGATCCTTCTAGCCTAAAAAATATGTTAGACAAAATAAAAACGCACCTAACGTTTGGTTTACATTTGCCCGTAGAGCCAGAAGTATCAAATTTATTCCATTACTATATTAAATTAAAAGTTCACGTCACGGAAATAAATGAACAACTATTTGTAATAGTAACAATTCCATTGATAAATCAACAATCCGTTTACGACCTGTACAAAATTTCGACCTTCCCGGCTAACATAAAGAAGACGAATTTATTCATGACTATCACACCTGAAGCAGAGTATTTGCTTATTGATCAAGATAGACGAAAATATGCCCTAGCCAATCCAAAAGACTTAAAAGAGTGCGTACCATTCAAAAACTTAGTATGCCAACTTATGTTACCTATTTATAATGTCAAGTCTGGATCCTGTATGTTAGATATATTTTTGAAAGACACACAACAGGAAGAAACACCGAATTCATGCGAAGCCGTGATAGGAAGTACTAAGCGAGAAATATTCATACACCTTAGAAATGACCTTTGGTTATTCTCAGTTCCAAGAGAAACTGTTGGAACTTTGTCTTGTTACAATAATACAGAAAGAATAGACCCAAGTTACAAAACAGAATTACTATTACAAAATGTGGGTACGATAACCATAAAACAAGGGTGTCGACTCGTAACTAAAGAGTCAGCCGTCCGAACGCCGTTAATTACCATGAGCACAAAGATAATAAGTCCCAAAATAACTAACTTCAAGGCGATTAACCTGCCGTACACTATTCCCAATATAGAAAACGAGGAAATAAAAACCTCGATATGGTCAAAAATAGAAAAGAATAAAGGGACAATAAGGTTTACAAAAATAAGAGAAGCATTAGATTCGCAGATTCCCCTATTTACAAATGAAGACCAAAGATTAACGTATGTAGATAATAGATACGGATTGTTCTCGACCAATTCCTGGTGGAACATACTATTGGCCGTATGTTTCGTATTCGCGACTTCCCTGACCACAAGAACCCTATTGACTTGTAATTACGGAAAAATCCTGACACTAAGAAGGCGAAAACCAAGAGAAGAACACGGGGAAACAGCTGAAATGCAGAGGTTAAACCCGGAACCCAATGAGAACGTCTAAGCCAAGAAATAGGGAAGACATTAGAAAACGAGTGGGTATAGAGGTCTCCACTCGTCCTTGTTATGTCTTGTTCCCTCATTGTAGTATCGTTTACGTAAAACCGTGTGGTTATGACGCTGCAACATGCGTTTCTTAAACAGCACGGACGTGCGTGAACAATGCAGGCATGAAATAATTTGTAAAATTAGACCTCAAAATTAACCACGCAGCATAAACTCTGTTTAAATGATTATTTTAAATCTAATGTAAAATTAACTAAGTGTTGAAAGAAGTTAAAATAAAGTGTATGTAGTTGTGTATATTAGAAAGTATAATAAGAGACCACACTTAAAGCTGAAGGATTAATATTTTATAACGCCGTTAGGCTATAACAACTTCGAAGAAACTTCTATGTATTGAATTTCCCAATGAGAATTATGTCGTTTTATTATAACCTAAACGATAAAAATTTAGTTTTTGTACTAATATTAGTGTATTTATTTAACTCTGTCTCATAGTGAAAAAATTCATATACCCAATTAATACGTGACTTATGTGTACTATAAATATTTACTTTAAAGAACGTGTGATTCTTCCTCGTTATTTTTATTACAGGAAGTGGATGGACACATTGGCTATTGAGCATTACAATGAGTTGCCCAGTACAGATACAACCTAGTAGCATCTATTTTCATCATATCTCAACCAAAGAAGAGTACTCACCATAGACTCCAGGCAATTTTCATCCCAGCTTCGTCTACGAAAACAACAGTTACCTTTGATCGTTGTTTCTTCGACCATGAACCATACTACGTATCAGGTAACATTATATTTGAATATCAGTATCCATTGCTTTATCGAACTATATAATCACATAAATGCTGAGAACCCCATCGATCAGTACAAGATATAAATACATAGATATCGCCTTTGATAATCATTATGGACCCCAGAAGCATTTGACTGTATAGTGATGATATTTGAAATTAAATGATATTTAACGATATTTGAAGTTAAATGATATTTGAAGATATTTGAAGTTGAAGTTAAAGACAATTTGAAGTTTAATTCTGAGAACCCCATCGATCAGCACAAGATAAACGATATTTAACGATATTTGAAGTTAAATGATATTTGAAGATGTTTGAAGTTGAAATTAAAGACAATATGTTAAAAGAGTCACTATAGTTTGATGACAACCCGTTCCAAATCCAAACTTCAATTACCCCGTGATTAACCTAGGAATCACCGCAAAGGCTAATCGACGCAAGCCATGAGCTAACAATTTTATAAAAGGCGCAAATGAACAATTTTACGCGAGAATACATTCTCTATGTGCCTCAAAATATCCTAAAAATGATATGCTGAAAAGAAAATAAAAGCACGCCCAGTGTTCGACCCCTTAATGATAAGGCACCCTATGAACTATCAAAGAAAAGAGGCAGGTGAGAATGAACCCTGATAGCGTATGCCAACCCCTATAGTTGGAATCATCATTCCCCAGTTGACAATTAGAGAAAACTTGTTGTGTGAACACAATCAGGCTCGAACTGTTCCAAGAAGAAACCATAACGTAAATGCTTCAAAATTTTTGCCAAGACAAAAAGAGTCAAGGACAATAATTTACAACAGAAGGTGGAGTACACTAAGGACTCGAAGGTGATGAGATAGATGTGAATTTACATACGTTACTTCCTAATAACTTTGATAACTCAAAAATCCCAATAGTGAAAGTGTTTTAATATTACCAGTGAATATGGTAAACCCAATATTGTTTGTTATAAATCACTCATGTATGTACCGCTAGACGTTCAAGTAGAATTAGGTGTAGTATTATCATGTCATTCATTTAATGTAGCGTAGATAGAATGTAGTACGCCATATAGACAGCAAAATAAAAAAAAGCCCTGTAAAAAATTGAAAAAAAAATCTTTAGTATAGTAGTTAGCCTAGAACCATGAATAATCTTAGTCCGGTAGATGAATTTTAAACAGGGATGTAGAATAAAATAAGAAAAATAATAAAGAAAATTTTTAGCACTCCTAATTAAGCCATAACATAAATATAAAATAATTATGTAGAAGAAATAGTTAATAAATAGCGAACATTTTAAAAAGCCCAAAGGCAAGCAATTACTAATGACGGGGCGTCATTAATTGATGGGAAGGGTAATATGTACCATGAGTAAGATGCGATGTATTTAAAATACTAAAATACAGTTCCTTCTTTCTAAAGATAATTCTGACTTCCTCTAATTAAGTTAAATCTAATTTCCAAAATGAAAAATCCGTAATCAGCAAAGAGAAAAGTGCATTCACCCCCAGACAAAAGACGGCGCTATCAAGCTTTAGATTTCGCTAAGAGAGTGAGTAATAAAAAAAGATGCTACGTACAATATTTCTAAGGAAGTTTAAACAATAAGAACCGTGTGAACGCTTGAATCATCAGAAATATTTAAAAGAATTTATTGGATGAAGGGCTCGCATCCTTGGGCCACGTGAGCCAATGGCAAGCCAGTCCCTACAACGCAGGACGAAAGAACTGCGTTTGGTAGTGGGGTAAAAGTGTTTTTTAAAAGAATTCGTAAAGAAGAGTCAGGGCCATTCAGACAGAATTCTTATATTCTTCTATCGTTGTCACCGTTATTGTCATTTGAAGTGAACCATTGCTGTGCACCTAAGTATGTAAGTTCAATAAATCTATTGCCTTTTTTATCTGTGTTTACTTCATTTTATATGTCTGTATCTAGTCTAGTAATAGGTAATTAGTTCGCAAAAATCTCCAAGGTAACGCTCCCAGGGAATCGAATCTCCAGATAAGCTCAAGAAAAAGAGGTCACGTTTACATGGCTGTACATTTTATTTTCTCACAATAATTGAGGGTGGCGCGGTCATAAAGTTACTTCACTCCCCATTGCTGTGGCGCGAGGCTTGTTGGCACAATCTTTAGCGCTATAAGTGGCGCTATCGGAGAAATTACAAGGTGTAAGTTCACGACCTTTGGGCATAATATCACCTTTGACGCGGTCAGCATTTAGTACCATATTTAGTATAGCCAGCCAATTTTTCTATTGCTACACAATTGCCAATTCCTAATAAGTTTCCTTTTTTCAATTTCATCCCAGAAAACCCCAATTTTTGATATTTTCACAACCCTTCAAACCAACAATAGAAGGACAATTAAGAAAGGATACAAGCCAGTGGCGTAATTTCATGAAAATCCAGGGGGGGGGGGGGGAGCTGGAGCCAACTTTCCCTAATCAAGTGAAAATGACAGTGAAAACTGAAAAATGAGATATGTAGTACCATATAGATAAAGATATACTAAAGAAAGCTGACCTATTTCTCTGGATGTTTGAATTATGCCGGCTCATGTTAGTTTTGACACGATTTTTGAAGAAACTAAATTTAAGCTGGGGGGGG
>JAQQPU010001803.1:0-23715 GCA_029168905.1 Artemia sp. Kazakhstan ARC1039 | reverse complement strand
TGTACAGCACAATATCTCCGAGCATTCACTCTACTAAGAAAAGTCAAACTTGCGATACTTCAGTGCAATTTTTTAGACAGTTTCTTTTAGTCTGAGTTCAGTTGTTATTTCATGTTTATATTGAAAGAGCAAGTTTTGACTTAATTACCTCTCTGTTTTATGGTTTCTGATAGCAAAATTAAGACCATTTCTCACTAGTTCCAAATCATCATGCGGTTTTGACGATCGGTTTAGACATGTTTGTTTCCAGTAATTCATGCGGGCTGGTTCGGAAATTTTTAGACTCTGTTCGAATTAAACCCGTGAACACCTCAGAAAAATTGGTACAAAATAAAATTATGATTGGGACAAATGATGACGTAGGATATATGTAGAGCTTAACATCTTATGTGTCACAGTTTATCAGAGAATAAATTCCTGAAACAGTAGTATTCTCCATTAAACTCAGACCCCTGTCTTTGGTCTTTTAAATCATCCTTTAACTCCGTGACTCCCAACATGGGACACACGCCCCATCGGTGGGGCACGGGAATATTTTGGTGGGTCGAAGAGTGGAGGACATGCCCTCTTCGGCTGATTACACTCTAGAGCAGTGATCTCTGAACTACGGCTGACAGGCCAGATGCTGTCCACGACACCCTCTCATTGGACCCCTTGGGACTTTTTGATCGCCGTAATGGTGTTAAATCATTTCATTGACTTTCCAAAGTCAATCAGCCGAAATAAAGTCATCGAATGGAAGAGTTGGCTTCCCAACATAGCATGTTTGGCACGTCTACCGGAGAGGACATAATCATTGAATTGAGAAAAAGACATTTGCTGATTACAAATCGGACTGGACTAAGTTCAGGTTCTTGACTGTTGACGGAGGAAAGAACAAGAATGGCATGAAAAAACTTGGTTGGAAAAGTGATGCAGATGTTTAATGAGAAACTTATTACAGTGCTGTATTATTCACCGGCAAACTTTGTTTGCTAATTATATGGGTATTAAGAATGTTTTGAATCCTATGGTGACGAAGGTGAATCTAATGGGCTTAATCGAAGACAGTTCATAGACATGTTAAAAGACACAGACACAGAACTGCAAGATTTACCATATTACACAGTAGTAAGTTTTTTGTGAGAAAGTTCTAAGTAGGGCATATGAGATGAGAAGGGAAGTACATGACTTCGTAGAAAGTAAAGCAAGTCACTGCCATTACTGTCTGATGAAGAGTAGACATGAAAATTGGCCTTTGCTGCAGACATTACTGGTCATTTAAAGTTTCTGAACTTAAAACTACAAGGAGAGAAAAATCTAGTTTCTGATCTATAGACTCACATAAATGCCTTCAGATCTAAACTTATCTTGCTTTTGGAACATGTAGAGGCAAACAAGTTGATGAACTTTCAGCAATGCAAGGCCTTCATGGCTGAATATACAGTTGAGTTCCCCAAATCATTTGCATGCGAGATCATCAAAAACCTCCAGGTACAGGTTCAGGAGCGATTTTTGACCTGGATTCAAAGGCAAAAGAATTGAGGCTATCTCAAATTCATTTGAAGCAGATGTGGCCAGTTGCTTAGATAAACTGCAGCTAGATGTCATTGAGTTGCAAGCAAATGACCTCCTTAGGGACAAGTTAAAAGAAGGACTTTTGAATTTTTACCAGTATTTGCCCAAGGAAGACTTTCCTAATATCAAAGCTTTCTCATTTGGACCTCTAGTGTGCAGTCGGCCCCCGAGCTGCTGTCTGACAATTAATGCGGCCCTCCAGTAAAAATGTTCGGAGCCACGTGAATTACATTCATATGCATTTAAAAAGCTAAAAAGATACATTATAGTATTGCAACGACGTCCTGAATTACATGATAGGCATTGTATACAGTCAAAATTTTCATTAGTACAAAATTTGCCTCGAGGACGGCTTGAAAAAAAAATACCAAGTTAATGGCCTTTTGAGATTTCTTTAGGTAAATACGTGTCAAATTTTGAGTAGCCAAATTTAAATATCAGGAGGGGACACCAGGATTTTAGAAATACCTAGGTGGGGCATGGCCCAAAATCGGTTGGGAACTGAAGGAATATATTGGTTCTCTAACTGATATTTTAGTTCTCTAACTGAATATATTGGTCCTTTAAGTCCTTTAACTGAAGGAATATATTGAAACTAAGCGTTAAGAATCCCACTTATTGCCAAAAGATTTTGAGCATAAAATGTTTGATTATGCATTCATATGTACAACTGCACTAAGGAGAGATCCGGTACATCACTACCAATACCTACATTGCAAGATTAAGTTGATTTATTTGAGGCTCCCTTCATTTATGTACACCATTGTATTACTGTAAAATAGGCTTGAAGCGAGAAGTTATTGAGTAATTTTTCGAGGGAGGGAGTCGTTGTAAAACATAAAACTCTAACAGGCTCGAATCTTCTAAAACGAACAGATAAACATAAATTAAATCTAAGGTAGTTTCAAGGAAAACGTATTGATAAACTTTCAGTTACTACGTGCGGTGGATCGTTCTTTACTAGGTTGCTACAGCTGCAACCACAATGTGTTTCTAAAAAATGGCATGATTTACAAAACAATAGAGGGGAAGGGGTGAAAGGGATGAATAACAAGATTAACGGCGCTAGTTACCCTCCACCCCCTAGTGATTTATATGCCTTTGAAGAAAGCAAACTTCAACTAGTTCTACGGTGGCCTTTTATCTTTATGAGAAATATTAGTAAGCTCATTAACCAAAAGAATTTATGAACAACAAAGCAAAAATAACGGACAAAATTGTTTAATGAGTATATTACCACCAACTTTATTTGAAGACAGTACTTTTTCAATGTTTGGTTGCACTTATTTTGTTGATAAATTAGCAGGTTCATCTATCGAGTAGTGTTAGTATTTACACTTTACTAAAAACAAAATACAGTTTAACGTTTCCACTTTTTTACTTTAATAAACAAAAAATTATCAAAACTTTAAGGAACAAATAACAGTATATGTATATTAAACTGAAAATCCAGGGTCATGTGCTTTTTGTTTTTTTAGTAAAGCGCGAATTACGTTCTAGTCTTGGGGGTTGTCAGTCCTACTAATGTTAATCTTTGCTCGTTTTGAGTTGGACTAAGTTTCTTATAATAATTTCTGCTCGTTTTGGGTTTAATTTTTGCATTGATGGTAATTTGTGGTAGTTTTACGATTGGAACATTATTTGAATTTATTTCTGCTCATTTTTGGGTGAATGGAGCTCTTTAATTTTCTTTGAAAACTTGTTTTGTGGAAAAAGTTTATTAAATAAATTTCTGGTTTTTTTATTGACAGTATTTTTCATTGACAAAAAATAAAATTTTACATCATTTCGTTTTCTTTCTATTAGAATCCATAGTTTGGCCTGCTATTTGTATGTTGGACAAACTTTTTCAACAATTTTTAATCTGGACACAAATAGCATTATTTAATTTAATTTTATACCTCAAGTTGACCTGAAAAATAAAACTTAATACAATTCCCAAAACATTATATCTATGATCTTTGACAATCTGGATACACTTACGACCTTTTGATTTATTTAAATTATAAGAGCAGAAGTAGTAATAGTTGTAGCCCCGAAAGTTTCAACTTAATACCACCAGTCGTTCTAGAGATGTTACTGAGGTGTCTTATTGTCAACCATACGCACAGTGCCTTTTGATTTAATTTCAAAGTATAGAAAGTCAATTGCACAATTATGGGGGATTGAAATAACCAATATCGCTAGAGACATAGTTGCTGGACCATAGATCCTACTATGCTGAATAAAATAGCTATCTCAAAATTTTGACTGAATGTATTTTTGGAAAATGAATGGGCTTGCGGGAAGGCCTTCTTCGCTTCCAATCTCTTTTTACTCTTAAAAGGGGCACTAGAATTTTAATTTTGAAGCGAATTAACTCCTTATATACCCTGATATTGCTTATAGCTCCTGATATTGCCTATATGCCCTTTTGAAAATATGTATGCATTATAGTTTTTTCTTTTAATTGAAATTTCCCCTAAACATTCTCTATAGATTCATCTTAATACCCTTAGCGTCATGAGTTACAGTAACTGTAGTGGTAGTATTAATAGCATACACATAATGCCTTCTGGCTAGTGCAAAATCTGCCACAACTTACCCTTAAAGGTCTAACTTAATAATGTAAACCGTGCTTGCGATATTGCTTTGTCACCTTTTAGGAAATCCATATGCCCATAGTTTGTTTTGATTTAGTTCAACATTCGCCTAAACATTCCTTAAAAACTTCACTTTAAAATTCTCGTAGCTTGCGTAGTAGCAATATTTGTATCAGCAATACTAGCAGTATGCGCATAGCACATTGGGTTTCTTCAACATCCCCTTTAGCACACGCTGAAAGTTTCAACTTAATACCATAAACGATTCCTGAAGCATTTCTGATACATCCTCTTAACAATCTATGTGGGCATAGTGTATTTCAACTTAGTTCCATACAGTTTCAATACATTCCAAATTTTTCGCCTTAGTACCCCCAGTTTTAATAGCAGCAGTAGTAGCAGGAGCAATAGAATTAGTAGTAGTAGCCTTAGCTTTAGTAGCAGTAGTAGCAGTAGAAGCAGTAAAAAATAGTAGCAGTAGTTGTAGTATGAGTAGAAGCAATAGCATTAGGATGCAAATATTTTCTTTTGGTTTGTTCAACACCCCCCACAACAAGCCCTGTTAGTTTCAACTTCGCACACTAAACTGCTCCTAAAATATTGCTGTTACGCCCTTTTGACAACCTGCATACAGATGGAGTATCGACAACCTACATTTGACAACCTGCATACAGATGGAGATTCAGTTCACCTTCCCCCTCAAAATTTTTTGAAAATTTCATCGTCATGCCATTAGGATAGTTGTAACAGTAGTCACAGTAGGAGTATTGGTATTACTAGAAGGAGTACTCGTATTAATAGTTATAGCAGTAGTCCTAAGAGCAGCAGTAGTATTAACGTATTGCCTTTGGTCAGTTGAACATACCTCTCATCAAGTTATGGAAGTTTTAACTTAATACCATTCGCCATTATTATGGCATTGCTGATGTGTCCTTTCGACAGCCTGTATGTTCGTATACTTCTTGAAATTTTCTTTTCAAGGCTCTTAGCCTTACAAGTAGTTGCAATAGAAGTAGTAGTTGAAGTAGTAATAGTAGTACATGTAGCAGTGATAGCAGTATTAGTAGTAGCGTGTACATATTGTCTTTTGGTCAGATGATCTTCCCCTTTAAGCATTCTCTGAAAATTCCAGCCTAATACCAGAATCAATTCTCGAGATACATTCTTTTGACAATGTACATGCACATAGCGTCTTTTGATTTAGTTCAAATTTGTCCTTCAAATTACTGATATGTCCTTTTGATAACCTGTATGTCCGTATACTTCTTGACATTTTCATTTTAATGCCCTTAGTAATACAAATAGTTCTTATAGAAGTAGTAGTTGAAGTAGTAGTAATAGTACATATATCAGTGATAGTAGTATTAGTAGTAGCGTGCACATATTGGCTTTTAGTCAGATGATCTTCCCTTTTAAGCATTCTCTGAAAGTTCCAACTTAATACCAGAAACAAATCTCGAGATACACTCTTTTGACAATGTACATGCACATAGCGTCTTTTGATTTAGTTCAAATTTGCCCTAAATATTGTAAATAGAGTAGTGTGGTAGTAGTAGTGGTAGCAGTAGTAGTGGTGGTAGTTGTTGTAGTAGTGGTAGCATGCAAATATTTCCTTTTTGATCATCTTCCTTATCCTTTCCTGAAAGTTCCAAATTAAAATAGTCTGTCATTCAAAAGTTACTCCCTTTTGGCAATTCGTATGCCCTGAAGACTGTGAGGTGGCATCCCCAAAGGTATAATTACTGGATCTTTCAACAGTTCTGAACAACAAAGCTCTCTTAAAATTGTGATCGGATATGTTTTGGGAATGTGATAGGCGTGGGGGGGGAATGGCTGCCCTCCATTTACTTTTGACTCTTAAAAAGGGCATTAGAACTTCCGACTTCCAATCAAACAGGCTCCCTCCGATCCAAAGTTTATACGAGCATCCGTTCCATAAAAACCTTATATACCCCGGGGCAAAACTTACAACACTTGCCCCTGATCTCTGGGGGTTGTGTCCACCCTGAAGACATTGTTATATGCTCTTTGAACTATTGTGAACAAAATGATAACCTTAAAATTTCGATCGGATGCGTCTGGGGAAAAGAGGATGTCAGGGGAGGGGGGGGACAGTTGCCCTCCATCACTTTTGACTTTTAAAAGGGAACTAGAAATATACATTTCCAATCAAATGAGCCTCTTCTAAAGTTCAAACGACCACTCCTTCCATAAGAACTTTATATACCAACGGGGAATAACTTACAACCCTTACCCCCAGACTGTGGAGGGTTGTATCAACCCCAATGGCCTTGTTATGCGATCTTTTGACTATTTTTTGCAAATGGCTATCTCAATTTTTTTATCAGATACATTTGGAGAAAAAATATGACATGCGTATCGGGGGGGGGGGGTCTGACCTCCGATCACTTTACTCTTTAGAGAAATAGAACTTCTGATTTCCAATCCAATGACTCCCCTCCGAAGTTTATATAACCACCCTTTCTATGAAAACATTATATGCCCCCAAGACACAGCTTAAATCCCTTGCCCTTAGGGCTGTGTGTGTGGGGGGGGGGACAGGTTGTGATCCTCAAAAACATAATTTCCAGATATTTCAACTACGCTGAATCAAATCGCTGTCTCAAAATCTTGATTGGATATGTTTGGGGAAATGATGGGCATGGGGGGGGTGGGCTAGTTGCCCTCCAATCACTTCCGACTACTAAAAAGGGCACTGGCCCTTTGAATTTCCAATCGAATGAGCTCTTCTCAAATCTTCTACGACAACTCCTTCTATACGAAGTACCATGGTCTAAAACCAAGAAAAAAAAAAGAACAATAAATTGTGCCCGCATCGCTCTTCACTTAAGCAGCGCTTCGCTACCTATGATATTAGTAAGTTCATTATCCAAAAGAATTTATGAACGAGAAACCAAAATTAACGTGAAAAAGTTGTTTAATGAGTGTATTACCACCAACTTTATTTGAAGACGGTGATTTTACTGTCTGGTCGCACTTTTTTGTTGGTAAATTAGAAGGTTTGTCTATCGAGTAGAGTTAATATGTTTACTTTGTACGAACAAAGAGAAAACAGTTTTGTGCATCCACTCTAAGAAAAATTTGACCTTATCAGCAACTGTGTAAAACAAAGATATAAAGATTTTGGTGCCTTTATAAACCTTAACATATAACTTCGATTTATCGAATTGCTTGATGATACCAAATTGATGGACAGAATTTTTGGAAGCTGCCCAATCCTATAGCCAATGGACTTAATCCAAATCTAAGCAAAACACGAAAAACGCTTACTTTAAGATGTTCGCATTAGTTCACATGGCATTGAAAGAGCATTTAAGCCCTAACATGTAGCTTAAGAGAACCCAGTGAGGTACTTTTCTGCAATTTGTCTTGAATATAGTTTTTCATTCACCAAATAACAATATAAACGTATATTGCAAATCAGTAGAATGACAGGCGTCCATAAGAATACTTAAGCATATTAGTTTGTCATTTCATAAAATAAATCGAATAGAAAATCATGGAGAAAGGTAGAGGGAGAAGGGAGAGAGAGAGAGAGAACAAGACTGAGAGAGGTGGAGAAGGAGAAAAAGACACAAGTGAGAAAATAAAAAACACGAGAATAACGGTTACAAAGGCTAAACAGTACCGAAGAGTATGGTAAAAGGAAATTGAGACAAAGAACTGGAAAAAGAAAATAGAGAGATGCAACAAAGGAAAAGAGAAAATACCAAGAAAAGAAAAAAAAATCTGACAAAGACAAATTTTACCAGTTTGATCTTCTGGACAATGCATCATTTTCTTGAGTCCAGGATGCCTGTGCATTATATTTCCTATAAACTGAAGACCTATACGTATCCCTGTAGGTGGGGCGGATAGACATAGCCGGGATGTTCGTTTCACAAAGGCAGCCCCTAAATACTCCGATAGATATCTGTAAAAATTTATATTGTATAACAAAAAAATGAAAAAGCATGATAGATAAGATAAGATAAGGGTTTATTCCAAAAACAACACAACGCAAAAAAACAAAAGACCTTCCATAAGCTAACGCTTGTTCGGAAGTATTTACCCTCTTAAAATTAACACTTATAATAACATAATAAAGAGAAAGAAGAGAAAAAAGAGAAAAAGAGGAAAGAAAGAGAAAAAGAAGAAAAAATGAAAATCCTACACTCACTCGGCTCCTGGTCGCAATAACCAAAAATCAATGCTTCACATACTCCAAAACTTCCCGCCGCCATCCCATAAATAATAAATAAACGAAACAAAAAAAATAAAAATATATAGGAAAAACGGGAAAAACGGGTTCCGGGCAAACCTGAGAGTGACTCAACTATGCCAGCCTTTAAACATGCCATTGATTTATTCCACATTAATAAGAGCCATCTCTTTATAAACCTTATATTTTAAATACCAACTCGCCAGTATTCCAGCTCATTCCTCCATTTGGAAATTTCACATAAAATGCACAAGTAAAAAGCAACCAGTTACATGACAGATATTTTCTTTTATATTAAAAGAAAAAAATATAGAGGTAATTGTTCAAACTTGTCATAAGATTACATTCGAAACAGAATCATTTCTTTCAGTTATGCGATTTAATAAAAGAGCCTATAAAATTCAGCCAGATAATTTTTTTACTCGACATTTACCTTAAATGATAGTATTTTAATGTAGCTCTAGGTAAGCCTTCATGTACTAATGCAGCACAGACAATTAAAAAGGTTGCGAATCCCCTGCTCTAAAGTTATCTTACAGGTGGTAAAAAGAAAATTCAGTTTTGTCTAGAGTCAAGTATTTCTATTCTTTTTTATCCTGAGTTATTTTTTCTTGCAGTTACTGGGTACCTCATAATCACTTTGGTTGCAGAGTAAATTAGTCACCACAAAAAGAATAGAAAAAGTAACATAAACTAAGGTAATACGAGATTGCAAAACCACTGCTCGAGAGACAATTTTATATTGTTATAATTAATTCTACAAATTTAAGTGCTGCTTTCGATGGGTCGACTATCTACACCAAGTGCAAGGATGCAAAAATGAAAGGGATGTAGGCATGGGAGGGGGAAATTTAGGCCGTTGCTTTTTCAAAACCTTGCGAACCTTATGATTTTTCTTATACTTTTCTGCATAATTCGCCTATTTTTGGCTTTTATTAAGTTGCTTTTCTCCCTCCCCAACATGAACTACGCCGCATGAACCTGTTTTGTCATTATGCCCGCAAGAGCAGTAGGTAGCACAGACGGCGTCAACGACTGAACCTTTTGAGTTCTATCACTACCAACTTGCTTGAGGAAAAGTATAATGCCAATGAACATTCCTCGTATTACAAAGCAACGTTTTCACTCGAAAACAATTACCTTCTGTGTGTCGCAACTGCTCATGTAGATGGTACTTATCGAGGTTCTAATAGTGAAAACCATCAACTAACTGATGAAGCCATAAACCCTACTGGAAAAAAAAATCAGCAAGAAGAAAAAATCCAGCAGGATTTTTTTTTGTTTTTGGATTGGATTTAAGAATTTCCGAAGGGAATTTTTATGTTTCATAGATTGGCAAAGAATTACATTCCGTAAGTTACATTTACTTCAGTTTCATACTTTTTTACCATTAACCGGGTCAATTTTAAAAATAAAATGAAACAGACTTTCATGAAAAAATATTGAAGGGGTTTTCTTAACAGTTTTCAAATGTTGGTAGAGTAGATAGACGAATTACGAGACCCCAATCGGAAATGCTCCCAATGGTGGGATTGTAATAATAATGTCTATTATTACTATTTTATTATGATTGTTGCAGTGTTCAAATCAAATATAGTTTCAACACCTGTTACATTAAGATAAGGATATAATAATACATACAAAATAAAATAAAAACTCATTTTAAAATAAACTAAAAGTAGAAAATAATTTTTTTCTTGGGTGTCTATGAATGTAAGTGAAAACGAAGAGCTTAACACGGATTGGGCTTTACATAACACAGATATCAACTTGATCTAAGTTATAAATCCTTAAATGAAAAACGTTGGTGAGTCGAGCAACCGAGTTAAAAAAAATCAAGTTTATGTAAAGCCGTTTTGCATCCCTAGTTTTCACTTACATTCATAGGTTATCGAGAAAACAAATATTTTCCACCTTTTAGTTCATTTTGATAACGAGTTTAAAAAAAATACTTATTATTTCCGACTTTTAAGTCTGCTCTAAGAATAAAAAAGTCTTTAGTCTTCTCCCAGACAAAAATAGCCTAATCTAAAATTCGAACCTAAGTTGCCACATGCAAGTATTCTTACCGCCGTACTATTAACTCTTGATTAAAAGTGTTTTTTCTATACTTTTGGCTGTACCCAACCACCCATCTATGTTGAAGGGAGCTGGGATAGAAGGGGAGAGGATAGAATTTTGATGTTGTATTACTGCATTATCAGCATAATTGAACATACTGACAGAATTTGAAAGCAATTTTACATTTGAAAGCGGAAAAAAAATGGTTCGCAAATTTAACAAATTTATGTGACAAAAAGGGGGGTACACAAAAGGATATGAAAATCAGTGATTATGAAACGAGTTTAAAAAATAATAAGTTACTAAGTAGAAAAGAGTTAATAAAAAATTAAACATAGTGGACAGTATACAAGTATTTAAGAAGAATAAAGTTTTATATAACCTATTAAAAGGTCAAGAGATTCATCTTTTACCAGCTAGACAACAAAATACAGTAGATTTTAGATAAAGTAGATCTGGTAAACTTTTCGTTCTTGTTTTTTTGTGAAGGTTTCTAACTCATCAAATTATTTTTTAATTAAAAGAGACAACAATAAAAAAGGAGACATGAACAAGAAGTTGGATTTTTTTTTCAAGTCTTCTGTAAAGACTTTAAGTCCCATACCCCTAATGTAAGGCATCAACACTACTCAAATTAAAGCTGTATGTCATCAAAACTCCTAAATTTTTATTAGTCTGGTTTATATATAGACCTGAAGTTCAAATGGAAGTAATGAAATAAAACGAAGTAGCTTGTAAGAAACGACCATCAAAGTGACAGTAAGACTGTCAGACGATATCTGAATTATGCTTCAAGTAAATGAAGCATTTCGCTTTTTCATATTTAAAAGAATGACATACTTACGTTGAACTCATGAAAATATCGGCCAAAAAGAAAAATCGTGCTCTATACTTGGCATGGAAAACATCAGGCACGAATAGTGAATATAGTTTCTTATAGAAATCCGGATACTCCAAATTGAATTTATGAATAAGCTGAAATACACCATTTAAGGCCAGAAGGCTAATTGGCCCTCCTAGAAAAAAAAACAACATAATTACCATTATAAGGAGCACTACTTTAAGACGTTCATTTATGTGTGAGGCTATGCAGTCTTCCAAGGGTAAGAACAAATATAATGAAATACAAATATTTTCATTATTCCAAAAAATAGCAGTTCTGGAGTAAAGAATTTCGTGCTGGCTCATGGTGTGCGTCAGATTTTCGGTGGCACCAGAAACTAGCAGATTTTGGAATCGGATCTAATGGACAGATTAAACTAAAATTTTGCTAATCATTTCGTTCAACGTTATTGTCATTGTGATTATTAGAAAAAGTGCAGGAAATTTCGTAAAAATCGTGACATTTTGAGGAACTAGGGGCCCCAAAGCTCAAACCGGACATGTACCAGCGTATATTGTCTAGATAATATTTTCTCAGTACTAAAGGTAAAAGCACTTGGCATAGTTGGATTCAGCTCTTTTTTTCCTTCTTTTGTTTCCTAGAAAAATCAATAAATCAGAAAACCCAAAGATACTATGGATATATCTTTACTTTTGGAGGGTCATCCTCCTCAGTTACATGTATATAAGGCTTGAACTCAAACAAAGCAACAAAATATGAAAGAATAATTGTTTAGGATTTCACCGAGAAAAAATCAACTTGGAAATATGTACCATGTCTGAATCTTAGAAAATGGTTCACGTTTAGTGAGCAGGAAGAAATTATTCTTCAAAATCGAACAGAAAAGTAGAATTGTGAGGATAATGACGTCTACTTCAGTAAATGTCCTGATCACTAGATTTTAGGGAGCCTCTTCCCCCTTTCCTCCGTCACAAAAGTTAGTTCCAGCTCTGTTTTATAAAAAGACAAAACTACCTCTCGCAAACACAAATTTGGTTGAAAAGATACCAGACAACTCCTTCGGGTCAAGGTCTTGTTGAGAAGAACGTAGGGACCGTCCTGTGCCTCCTCTTAATGAGAATAGAATGTGTCCTGATGCCTAAAAGTTCCAACTAGGTTGCTATCTCTCACTGTCTATTAGATTTCATAATAGATTTCCTGACCTATTCTTCTCGCAGATGTGCTGATGACAAGATCCTGAAACAGAAACCTCCTCTCCCCACCTATGAGTCAGAAGTCAGATTACAGCTCTATATATTTAAGTCCAGTTTTAGGCCCAAGCCGTAAGTGCATACAAATAAATTGGCATAAATGCATTTCGAAATCCACTTTTCCAGAGCTTTTCCTAAATTTAGGATAATGACACGGTGTCTTACATTATATGAATCCCCATTTTTGTAATTATTTTGAGGGACATTGTCTTAAGAAACACGGAAAAGGCAATGGGAGAACCTGGTACCAAATGGGAAGATGAAACTCTCCTAGACTTAGATTCTGCAGAAGATTTGAGAGCCATACATTAAAACGTCACGGAAATGAATGAATTTTTGAATATTTTGGCGATTCAGGGTAATAGGATAGGTTTGAAAATTAACCTTCAGAAGACGAAGTCTCATACGAGCTAAATTAATATTATACAAGGGTGAAGAGGTAATGTTAAGTACAAAAAAAAATAGATCAAGTAAATAGCTTCACTTAATTAGGTAGCAGCATTAGTAAGGATCATAGATACATTAAAGAAGTAAACAGTGGAATAGCAAAGGTGCATAAGGCTCTTTCGCAATTAATAGAAGTTTGGAAGAATATGAAGACAAATCTTCAAACTTAGGTCACGATATTGGAAGCTATGGTAAAGACAGCGGTAAAAAATGGCTCTGAAACATGGGTGATTCGAAAGATTGAGGACAATATTTCAGATGTTTCCAAAAGAACTGTCTAATCATAATGCTATGTACTCATTTGACTGACCGTAGATCATACAATAAACTATACAGAACTGCGGCTCGAGTCTACTTTATAGGGCTGTATTGAAAGAAAGGATGATTAAGCCATCTTTTTGGCCATCCATCTGGGTCCCAATCAAAAGCAAAGACTACTCGATTGTGACGGGAAGAAGTAATTAAAGAAGGTTTAAATGAAATTCAAACTTCATGGGAGGGAATATAAAATGAAAATCCGAATAGATTGGGGTTAAGGAGGAGCGTGCAAGGCTTGGTTGACGTCAGGCTACATAGTGCTGCGATGAATAGTCAATAGTAGTAGTAGATCTCGGAATGTAATAATAATTATAATCTTTTTGAAACCACTGTGAACAAAAAGACAAAAGTGGAGTAATGAATTACAAGAAGAACAAAAAGAGACCAAAAAAAAACAAAAAAAAAAAACTAGAAGATAACATGGGATAGGACCATGAAATGTCAGAAACTTTAAATAACAGACTCGACAACTCCTCAGGTAACTTGGTTAGTTCTGCCGTTATATCAGGAGCAGTAAAATTCTGCACAATTTTTCTATTCTTATACCATAGTGGCAAATACAGTAAAAATCTCAAATGACGAAAATACGCTGAGCGGAGAGCTCGGATATCTTTTTTAGGAAAATTTGAAACAAACCAGATAAGGATAAGACAGAGTGGTCAGAGTAGGCCGAGTACAGTTTTACTAGTGCTTTACGGTCATATCCAGGGGTGGGGTAAGGAGGTTTGACCCCCCCCCCGTGAAATGTTTGTCCGACCCGTAAAAACATAACAAAGTAAATATAAACAAATTTTTGTTGCATTAAAAAAAAAAATTGCAACACCCCCCCCCCCCGAAAAAAACCCTGGATACAACCCTGTTTGGGCATGCTTAGACACGAACTGGAAAAACATTTCAAGACAGATAAAATCTTTTACTGGACTCAAACTTTGTTTACTTTCAAAATTATATCAATTTTGAAAGTTTACATTTCTTTATTTCGCATGTCAAAGTTATTGTACTTAGCAAAATATCTTTATCATAACAATGGCAAAACAGTCCTGAAAACCACGATTGCATTGAAAGTATGTCTTTTTATAATACTATGACATAGGGATGCATCTTATTGCATATAGTCTTTGCAGATTTTCTAGGTTTTTCTAGTTGAGCAATGGTGTAACACTCTTCAATTTTTCTTTCTTTTCCTTCTGACAGTCATTGTTCAGCCATATCATGAATCACACAGTAAAATACACAATATTCGAATGTTTTTTATCTTAGCTTATAGCTTTGAAAAAAAGAGAGAAAAATGGCAGGTTTTTAGTAAAGAAACAACAAGATAAGGTAAGTAACAGAAGAAACAGATAGCCCAGACCGATTTTCGCGATTCATTCTAATCACTGAAAAACGAAGCGAGAAAAAAAAATTTAAAACTTTACAACCTCTAAATCTAAGAATAAAAACCTCGAATTGAAAAAAAAACGTCCAAAAACTATATTTGCTATATAGTCAACAATCGACTGTATTTGGGTCAATAATTCAGTTTCCGACGGATAAGAGGGGTCAAATGAGATGATACCATTTGTTCCTTAAATTCTCCCAGATGTTTTAAAGACGTATTTTGTGAACTTTTCCAAATACCAAAACCTACCCTTTTAATAGGCCAATTAACTAGCGAACAATACAAACAACTTTTAATTACTTTTACTAATTTTGTTGATATGGTCCTCTAGATATGGGTCTACTTTCATAGACTTGCCACTGAGCAATAGAAAGGAGAATGGGGACAATAATGAAACATAAAAAAAAACGGGCCATAAGATACCAGGTGCTCAATTTGTTCTAGCAAGAGATCAATGAAACAGAAGAATTTTCAGAATTTACAAAGCTATTTCTTTGAGCATACTTATTTCCTGGACAGACAGAATGGAAAATGCCACTATTTACCCTGCGATTAGTGTGTTTATATCCCAACTTGACTATCTAAGACAGCGTTTTCCAAACTAGAAGGCGCGCCTCCCTAGGGAAGCACGGAATAGTCCAAGGGGAGGCGCGAAAATTAACCAGGATTGACGAACAATCAAATGGAAATTAAAACTACGCAGTCGCACAAAATAGTTAAGCCCTTTCGCAATGCTGCTGAACGCTCCTTTCAGGACGATCAATTAGACGATATTTGCGGTTAATTAGTTCCTCAGATAAGGACTACCAAATTCACATTACAGGTAGAAGAAGGAACTGATGAAGCTAACACCCCGTATTTTAGTTGGATATTTTTGATGTATTGAAGAGATTAATGATTTTTGATGTATTAAAGAGATGTTAATTTTCTTGTCGGAATTATTATTTTTATATTATTTTTAAATTTATGATTTTTAAATTTTTTAATTATTTTAAAATTATTTTCTAAGAGTGAAGGGAGGCACCATACGATCAAACATTTTAAGGGAGCCCTCGAAAATTAAGTTTGGAAACCACTGATCTACGGCATGACAAATTCACAGGAGTTACCTTTATCGTAAGCCTCGAGAAAGAAGTCAGCAAATAAAAGAGGTTTATCTACTGCTGGCAATACTTCTTCAGACACTAAGGTAAGGAGATTCTTGTAAATGCTAATACTTAAGTTGAACTTAATTATTATCAACCAGATATTAGTGTAGTACTTTCTCAGCTGATTCATTTTTATGTGGAATTTCGGCTTCGCAGGGTCTGAAAGAGAAACAAAACTATAAATGTATTGGCATTTGAATCCTTAATCAGAAATCTTGGGGAGCCCGCAGACCAAAGACTCTCTGAAACTAACATAACTGGAAATTCCAAACATACTCATCTAGCGTTTCCTAGTGAACTCCTAAAACTGCTTAGGTTTTCATTAATTTAGCCTACTGCCCCTGTACTGCTTGTCAGGTAGCTTCTTAGATACTTTTGACTTTTGTTTTTAATTCAACTGGATAAAACCCTAAAGAATGTAATACTACTAATTTTGGTACTTATCTGTTTTAGGGGCAACACTCAAGAATTACGCTAAGTAAAACCCAAGAACAAACCGGTTTCATCTGTACAATTAGCTTACGCTCAGTGGAAAACAAGTGGCGGGTGACAGAATACATTGGACTTATATAATTTAGGTTATATATTTACAAATTAGTTAGGGGGCGGGTAAAGTATTTGGACAGCGTGAGGTTAGAAACCAATTGTTACTTCATAATATGCAGAATAATTGTAGCTAACACATTTTGCATGCAGACCCGCTATACTTTCCACCCTCCCCATCCCCCTAATGTGCAAATATATAGCCCAAATTTGTTTCTAAAGTATTATATTCTCATCATGTTTTGGTATTTTTCATTAGGATTAGCCTGAATTCACTTCTTGAGTGCTGCCCCTATAACAGATAAGTACCCTAATTTTTAATGCACCAAAGATTCTTCTTCAGCTTCTTACTGTCTTTACTATAGTCTACAAAACCCAAACAGATCACACGGCGAAAAGCCTTTCATTCCTCGCCTTTCGCTTGAACTGGACGACAAAGAACAATGTACGTTGCCGTTTCTCACACATCTGGCCGAATTATCTTCTCTTATTTCAATTTTTGTTCAGTGTACAATTTTTTCCTCTCTTTTTTTCTTTTTTTCCCTTATGTTGTACTCTGTCATTTAGGGACTCTACACCCTTTTTTGTTTTGGCAAGTTATCCATAAATTGAATTGAACATCTGGCCAAATTGGAGTTATTAACACAAAATAGATCAGTTTACCAAGTCAAAAGCTCTTAAATTTGATGTTAAACCAGAATATATAAGACGAATGATTTTCACATTTATCTAAATTGGAAAATAATAGTTAAAAATTGCAAGACGAAAATTACATTAAAATCAAATAAGAAAGTCTGAAATTGAAGTTATGAAAAAAAAAAATATTTCACCAGTAATATAATTTATTATAGGCAGCAATGGCATTACTTCTTAACTTCTCATTTTCGGATCCACAAATTATCTGGTTGATAGCGTTTCTTTTTTAATTTCCTTATAAATTTCGTTTAATCTTTGTACAAAATTTTAATTTGCATAGCGATTATTGTGAATAACAAAAACAGATATACCATGTATAAAGATTTTTCAAACTTCTGGTTGCACAGCTGTTGTACATTAAGAATTTATCTGATGCAAAAAAGCCACTGAATTACTACACAGTCACAATGCAAGTCGTAAAAAAAGCATATAAAAGAAAGTGGCTTCCAAGACCCACCTTCGATTGCGGTATTAGTCGAATTTTAGTAGACATAGATACACTCATGCAGTCAGTCGACAAATTTGATAACAACTAGATATCTGAATGTTGCTAATCCCGGTAGAACCAACAACAATGCAAGCAGTTCCAACAGATTCTTTCGTAGAGAATTTTGTCTCACAAAGTTAATCTAGGAAAAAACGCCTTCCTATACCAAAACGCCCCATACCAAAGTATATTTGAACAGTAAAATCAGTAAGGACTTGTAATCAACATATTAGAGACAAGGGTTTAGCGTTGTTGTCTATAGTAAAGGGCCATGTCCCTCCCATGTATCGTTGAAACCAATGAACTTTTGAAGCCACATGGAAATAACCCTTTTGCCTTTTTTGGACGTAATTTCGGGGAGTGGGGTTGTCCTAAACAAAAATGTTTCTTGACAGTTTGAATCAACCAGGAAAAAAAAAGTTTGTCCGCACTTCTGTTTTTTTTTTTTTTTTTTTTTGTTACGGATTTAGTTGTGGTTGAAGAATTGGTTACATTTGTGGTCACATTATTCAAGATCATAGTATATCAAACATTTCGTGGTAACGAACTGCAAGTCAAGAGCAACCCATGCCAATAGTCACCAAAAGTCTAATGAAAGAAATTTTGATAACAACATTTACATCCGTAGAATAAACTTTTGATAAGGATTCCATTAATCTAAAATTCAATAAGCTGAAACGTACTTGTTATAAGTTATGAGCCTGAAAAAATCTGCATAATTTTAGAAAAGTAGGAACCCCCCCCCCCTCCTTCCAACCCGCAAAGGAGGAGTTATCCACATGAAATGAAAACAAAAATTAAAGTCAGCACTTGAGAGAGCCCTATAACAGAGGTTTCAAACTCTTATCAACAGAAGTAAACAAATTTGTGGTTTTTTTTCGCGAAAGATGCTCATGAATATGCGTTTATTTGTCTGTTTTTTTTTCGGTAGTCACCCTATCGGACTACTGGCCGAAGTAATGTTATAAAAAAATATTTCTGGTAAAACCAATTGACCTAGAACTATCTAAAGAATATGCATAAAGCCTCCCAGTCTCAGAGGTTGTAGTAGCATACTGTGGCGCGTTTGTTCCCAAGAATCTATGCATTCCATGAAGAATTAGTACTAACTATAAACCGTTACTATAACTAATTAACTATAACTATAATATAACTAAAACTAACTAATAAAGCTAACGTTTGTACAGTATTGCATACTTGTGCACTAAATAATAGGGTGGAGTTCCACATTTTCCTACTTTCCATTACAGATGCTTCAAATGAATATGAAGGGGAATTCATCCTCTAACGTCCCTTTAAATGGAGTACCACATTTGGAACAAACGAGTAATAGGGGCACGGAGGGGGGAGGAGGGAAAATCGTATATCATAGCGAAAACGATATTTCTTACTGGAAACGTTAATTATTAAGCATAAAAGCAACGTGATAAAAAGTTAAACTTGATTAGAAAGAAAAGGGGCTTGATTCCCTTTTTACTGAGGAAAATATTATTTTCCTCAAGGGATAAGAAGATAAGAGGAAGACAAAGGGATAAGAAGAATTTTTCTGGTCTTCTTGTGAAAAACTGAGATAACCTTTTTCAAAGCTATTGAAATCAGTGGACGTCTAGTTCCAACAGTAACTTAGTTGTTTCTGTTTCTGTGTCTCTAACTATCTCTCTCCTATATCTTTTTTCTCTTATTTTCTTCTTTTCTTCGTAATTATGCATTAAAAGCGTTTAGAACTTTTTTCTTTGTTTCCCGAGGTGACTTTAAGATATCCAGATTTCAAATATGGCATTATCCTTACGGTCAAATATTGTTTTTTTTTTCTATATTTATCCATGGCTGGAAAAGATTTCCAAGCTACTAAACTTGACCAAAGTAAATTAAGCTAACTGAGTTTTATACCTATGTCCACGCAAAACAGTTTCAATTCTTCATGCTCATTGTGCCTCTTCTTTCCATGGATTGGACGCATGTGAATGAACTTGAGAATGCCCAGTAAATTCTTAATAAACATTTCACTGGGTTCATAGTTTTCTGTTGTTATGTCCTTCAACAAATCATTCAGATATTTCAATACATAATGTTTAACGTCTTCGTATTCTACAAATTCTTGAAATCGGGAAATGGCTTCTTTTTTATCTTCTATTGTCGATAATAAGACTTTGAGAATATCCTAGAAAATATGATTAAGCGTTAATCGGGAGCTCAGGAGCCTACCGGATTTTGGAGAAGGATTCTATGGGAGATTGTATGGGATAAGGATTCTATGGCTCAGAGAGTAATCGGAGCTTGGCAACAGGACTCAGAGAATCTAACTGGATTCTGTGGCCTACTGGAAAACTAAAGACCCCAAATTTACCGAGATCACACAGCCCACCTGAATGAAAACTGAAGACTGGCAACTGAGTATACTGGTAGATCCACAGTGGATCATCCACTGGGTGATTCGGTACTTGTCTCGCAAATTTCCTCCATTAAACTTCCAATCTCGACATCGGATACGTGCGTCAGTTTGTGACTAAACTAGCGCTCCTTTTACTGTGATCCAAGCACAATATTTAACATAATTCTGACGGCCGAACTCATTCTCAGATGTGGCCAACAGTATATCTGACAAGTACGATTACAATACAGGAAGAAGATGAGGGGTAAATTGTGTAGAGGAGCGAAGCCACAGGCAAAATAAACACAGGATCGTCCCAGCCCATTATTAAGGTTATTCAACTGGGCCAGCGCCTAAAGTTAGTTTCGGAAATTCTACAGGTCCAAAATAAAAAAAGTGGTTTCGTCATTGGCCACTGAACTGTGATTGATGGCGAACGAAACCACAAAAATATTGCCTATGGTTATATACCTCGTCAAAGCCAAACCAACCTCACTCAAAAAGCTTTCTTGGCTCCTTTCCTTAGATAATTTCAGAAATCACCAGGAGAATCTTGGAATAGAATACATTTATTCACTACAATAGCTGGAGCTAACATGGGCATGCCAATGTTAAAAAAAGACAAAGCAAAACAAGGATTAAGAAAAAAGCCCAACAACATCAAAAATTTAAAGTAGCAAGTGCTAATTCAAGATCAAGAGATTTTAAATGAGTCGTGAATAGAATTTATATATGTCAAGAGTCAGATCACCCGGACCACGATTATAATAGTAATCATGCATTATACAGATTACATCAATTAAAAACATAAACGGATATAAAATTCTTTACAAAAGGTACGTCATGTACACATTAAAGTCAATTATGCTCAACATAAAAATAAGTTCCAAAAACACTTACACACGAATTTCCTGAAATAAGCTACATCAAAAATTAAATATTAAATACTTCCTAAGCTGATATTATTAAAGTGTCGACTAAAATAAAGGACAGATAATTTACGATGTCTCTCGGCGCTAGAGGCTGGGTAAGTCATTAATTGAAGACATTTTTTTTTATTTGTTGGAGTCTAGTGTCTGGTCTTTCAGTAGGGGGGCTAGCAAAGTCGGGTAATAAACCACGATGAGTTTGATAATTCAAACAATTAACGTTAAATCAATATGTCAACTCATGTCTACGACTATTAAATGAATTCAAGTTGAGTTGTTTCACAGCATCATCATATGTTGAGAAGCTGTGTCCAAGTATAAGTTTTACAGCTCTTTTAACGATAAAAAACCAGTTTGTGGATACCTCAAAGCACCAAAGAATTGATAAATGTTTTGTAACTTTTGTTGAAAGCTCTCTAGCTGGCTAAGGCAATTCCTGTTATCTCAGTAAAATAACAGAAAACGCTTATAAAATATTGGTAAATTTCAGCACCATTCTGAAGCTACCCACCACGCCAAAAGGTTTCATAGACTTCCAAAATTAATATAATAAGATTATATAATACATCCAACTCAACATATTGAAAACTGCGCATGTTTTTTTTTCGATCATCATATCGTTGCTAAAGCGGCGTTCACAAGCGTGTCTAGCTAGAATCCCATGTCTAGACACGGGTCTAGCCAGAATTCAATGTCTAGGCAACGACCGTTCACAAGTAAAATTCAGCGCTTAGCTAGACACGCTAGACAAGGCGCCTGGCTAGACATTGAGTTCTAGACTCTAAAACTCAATGTCTAGGATTTTCGATTACAGCCAATCAGAATGTGTCAAGTTCCACTATTTTCATCATATATGTTTACATTATAAAACTGAAATTAAATTTTTGTTTTCTCATTAATTGTTGTTTCATTTTAGGCAAATATGCAACAACAGACATAATAGTGAAGCACACTAAGGCAATTGTTTCGTTTATCTCATCCATTATCTTTTGACAGTAAAATAGGGATTACAATTTTGAAAATTTTGCCCGCATAAGCTCTCTTGATTGGCTAGAAATAACAATTTGAAACTAAATTTGTAGGTTTAGCTAAGCACCGAATTTTACTTGTGAACGGTCGTTGCCTAGATATTGAATTCCGGCTAGACACGTGTCTAGACATGGGATTCTAGCTAGACACGCTTGTGAACGCCGCTTAAGCATAAGTACTTAAAATTAGAATTCCACAATGAGCACTATATGACAGCATATATAATATATGTTGAAGTAAGCTTGTTAGTAACATTGTTATTTTGGGTCCCTTACTATTCAATAAAAAGAAAATCGGTGTCCTCTATTTCAAACAAAAAGCAGCCACAAAAAGTCCAATCTGAAACGAGGAATCACAAATTGATTGTTTATCCTAACAAAGCTGAAAAGATGTGTCGTTTTGTAACGTTTGGTTACCATGCACAGAGACATCCCAGACTGTTAGTTGGTTACATTAGAAAACTTGTTTAAAATAAAGGATTATTTATTGATTTGTATATTGGATATTTTTGTTCATGAGCTAATGTTAGTGTTTAGCTCATACCCCATAGATATTCTGTTTTGTTTTATACTTCCCAGAAAATTCAAAAGATCGCACCTCAATGGCCAAATATAAAGCTACCCATAACCCAAACGATATGAGGGGAATTCACAAACACGCGTGCACCGATGTTCAGAAAGAAGTTCAAACTGTTATATTATCCTGTTTCAAAATTTTAAAAAGAAAGAGAAAAAGAAGGTAAAAAAAGCCGATACTAATGAGTTCAAACATAATGATAATTAAATCAAGAGCGAATCTAAAAAATTTTAAATACTCACATTTATAATATCTATTGGGAAATAGAACCCATTAACTTCTGACAAATGGATTGGATACAACGATTCATGACGAATAAAATCCATAAGACACAGCAAGTTTGCTTGAAATACATCAAAGTCATCAGAGGCCAGCTGTTTCAGTCTGGAATCAACAATTTCTTTATATCGTTCAAGCAACCAACTTTTATATTTCTCTTCTGCTTCCGAGTCTGCAAAATAGTTAATTTTAGGGTATTTCTACATTTAGCTAATAGAGTCCACAGTCAATGACCCCAAAATTAGGAGGCAAACTTTGATGAGGAACCACCAATTTGATTAACAAACTAGTAAGATATTTCAAATTCTTTAGTATTAAATACATTCAAAATGAAAACTTGCGAAGCCCAAATATGTATGTTGGTGAAGGATCTCTCTTCTTGAGTTTTATCTTGTATACACATCAGAAGCCTATTCTTTTAGCTCAAGACAACATGTCATATGAGATATACTGTTCCAATATTAAGTCCTTTGTTTAAGACCAGGGAACTCCAACTGGATCGATTTTTCAAGTTTGCAATTTTTTGCAAGTTTGCAAAGGTAAAATTAATCCACTTAAAAGGCCCAAATGCGTAATAATCTAAACTCGGTTGTACTTCTTTTTCTTTTCCAAACTATTGCTTTTTAAAATTCACTTTGTTGTCTAATTAATTTTCAATTAAAAAAAAAAACATTTTTAACCAGGCTGCGATCGAATTTACCTAACCGAAATATGCTTTTGCTATGTTCAAACGCTTTGCAATTTCGTTGAAAAAATCTAATGTTGAAAAAAAAATATAGATTTTAGAAGATCTTTGCTTAGGTTAGAATTCTGATTTCATGACGCAAAACCGACAAAAAAAAAATCAAATTTATTGGTACAAATGCCAGATTAGATGGAAGATAGATCTCAACGAATAATTGAGTCGATCTTAGTAATAGGAGATGTCATAGACAGCGCGACAGCACTGCCTAAGTAAAAAACGATGTGGGCACAATGTATTATTTATTTTTTTT
>JAQQPU010001802.1:54307-64847 GCA_029168905.1 Artemia sp. Kazakhstan ARC1039 | reverse complement strand
GCCATTAATATATTTTTCTTAAAGTCCTCTGACGGATTTTATTCGGACCGGAAAAACAGTCAAAATAAAGTTTGAGTGCGTTTGAATATCTGTCACGTCATTACTATCCATAAGGCTTCCAACATGTGTTAATTTTACATAGTACTTTTGTGATGGTTTGATTAATTGGCTAACTCGCGTTAGCAAGATACTCAACGTAAAATATTGCCATTTCGGACTGATTTTTCGTAAAGTGATTTTTAGTAGTTTGTTTTTCCTTTGCGTAGTTCGTGGGCACCAATACACGAATCGACGTGGGAAAAAAAATGAATGTCCATACAAATAAATCTAGAAAAATACACAAGGTTTTTTTTTGCTTGAATCAGTGTATGGGATGATTGCATTTTTGTGGGGGGATTTTTCACGAGGGAGATTTCCAACGGTAGGGGGAACACGGTGGATTTAAATTCAAGGCTAGAGAGAGGGGGTCCCTAATAAAGAAGGAATGACTACCGCTACCTCAAACTCCATCCTTTTCATTAGGGTAAAATTTTGTAGAACAACGCCTCGAAAAAAGAGCTCTTTTGCTTTTGAGAATAAAGTACAGGTTTCTAAAAAGAAACTATCGCCTTTGCAATAGGAGGGGATCTTTCGCCCCATCACTCGTAATGCATGCTTTTTCCTATATCCATCCATAAATATATATATTCGTTCTAAATAAGGAAGGTCAGTGGTTAAATTTGTAATCATCTGAATGTTCATTCACTTTACATCAAGTATCTCACATAGAAAGCTTGGAAATCTGGACCTAATCCTGAAGAGTTTGCTGGCCACCACTTTAGTAGATTACAATACCTTACTACTGTGCAGCACCGTAAATTCAAGTTTAATATTCTTATAACAGTCGAAAATGATATATCTATTAAAAACGATACTCCTTCAAATACCTGCCAAGAGGGGAAGGATGGGAAATATTTAAGATGAATCTTATGATCATCTAGCCCGCAATTTTCCGGGGACTCATCCAACAATTTTTGTTTAGGCGATATTTGCTTGTCCCTTTATTGTAGATAATATAATATTCTATGTTAAACTGAAAATATTTCTGCAATGCTAGGAAAGTTAGCTGAATTTTTTTTCTAGGCGATATTTGCCTCTCCCTTTTTTGTAGATACTATAATATTTTATGTTAAACTTGAAATATTTCTGCAATAATAGGAAAGTTATCACCTCACGGTAGTGTTGTAAAATTACTGTTAAAATAAAAACTCGGTAAGTAAAATTGGTAAAATAAGGTAACATTGGTAAAATAAGCTACTTTATATGAAATAAACGGTATAATTGGTGTTTTAGAGTTGCCCTGTAGCTGCAAGACCAGTTGAGCATTTCTTTTTAAGCATCACTTACAGCTTTTAATGAAGTTTTTTAATGATTTTGATTTTCCTGGCCTTAAAAAAGGTAGCCCCTTCATCTAGAGTTTCATCAATTTAATTAACTGTCTAGTTTTGTCCCTTTGGTAATCTTGTGCCTATGGTAATACCTCGGCAGTTGGACAGTGTCTGATTTCGGATATCCATTTTGTACCTTAAGATATTATATAAAAATAAATAAATCAAATTTATATTTAAGAGTAAAATCATATTAGTCATTTTTTATACATTTAAACTTAAAAAATGTTACCCCAATAGCCTTGCATATTTAAATAACCGCATTCGGCCACATTCCTCATATCATATATGGGCTATTTTTCATTTATTTATAAAAGTACCAAATACAAATAAAAAAGAAGTTTGTAACACTTTAATGACTTTGATTAACTAAGCACTGGGTAATAATAGCGGAACATTCAGTCAGTTTCACAGTCATTAAGACTGTATTTGCTTGCAAATCTAGCTCCTCTCCTTCAGACTAAGATTCTGGTTCACGTGACTGTGCCTGCTCTGAAGCCCCCCCCCCCCAAAAAAAAAAAAAATAAAAAATAAACGAAAGTCTTGGACATGGTCCTAAGGATTATATATCAATTTCTAACTCCGCCCTCCCATCGTCTCTCCATTGTGTAACGCAATACGATTACCCTTGACTTAAACAGGAGAGTAGACTTCAATTTCCCTTCTAATGGAAATCCGGAATTATCCAAGGGGGAAATAGGGAGGAATTTTCTGTGGGGATGGGAAATATTCCTTGGGGGTATTTTCCGGGGGGGGGGGGGGTAAACGCAGCTCTCGGAGAAAATAAGGCATGAATACAAGATTTCTCGGAGATGTGGAATTTAAAATAAAAATGAGGACATTGAATCTGCTTTGGCCCTCCACATTGTTGAAAATCCAGACCATGTGGTTCTTTTTGATGAGGCAACTTTAATATTTGAAGCAAATGGCTTCCCACTTTCTCTTAGGAAGGCAATTGAAATTAAAAATAAATCTATAAATATAGATCTCGCTTTAAATAGAGATACTGGACATATTCCTATAAACCCAATTTACAATAGCTTAAAATTGAAGGATTCGAATAAGATTTTTCTTCAGCTTAAATTGAGATCATCATACCACAATTTTAATTAAAATTTGGCCAATAGACAAGCTAAGTCAATCACTAAGCTGAGAATTCTTGCCCAATCTAATTGGTGAATAGTCTGTTGTTTATTCTGGTTTGGTTTTTTGGTTTGTTTAATTCAGTCTTTCTTCTGCTTAGTTAGAGCTAAATCACAAGGTTAGTTTCCTTCTTTTTTTTGAGCATTGAAGACGACTGGGCGGAAGTCCCTGACGAAATATCTGCCTCTATCATTTTCGTTTCAATTTTGTCCGCTGGCTGACATTACCCTCGTTTTTCTCAGCTATTTAATTTTGTTTCTTATTTATTATGTGTCAATCCTGCTTGTAGCCCTTTCTGTCTTTAACAGTTCACAGAACTAACGTAATTTTATTTAAACTAATATTTCACCATTTTAAAATTATAATTATCTGTACAATAACTCTTTTTTGAAGAAAAGGCGAATTTTGCCAAGGTTATCAATTTTGATAGTATTTTGAACTCTTGGGAATTTACATATTTGGAGTCGACACAAAACGGCAATTCCTTTAATGGACAGGTTCTCATCAAAACTCCTTTCTTTAGAGTTTAAATTGCTATTAACTCGAGTCGCTCCTTACTTACAGATTGTTACCATGATGAAAAGCAGAAGATTATAATGGTTTGCGAGCCGGTAAAGTTTCCAGTAATTCTTGATTAACTTGAACTACAAAAACATCTTGGTGAAATAGTTAACTTATTGATCGTAGTTTCTCCATGCAATAAAGTGCCATTAATTTTTTATTATCCACAGGCAGCAGCGGAGCTGTTCCACTTTTTCATTCCATAAGAGATATAACTCTCTTCATTTTTCTTAATAATCAAGAAGCAGATTTGACATTTGATATAATTACATTTGCACTAAAAGGATTTTGAAACCAAATTATTGTACAATCTTATCAAATATTATGAATGACTAATTAAGGTATTTTACACACTAGCCTTTAGCAAAGATCGTATTTTCCCCAAAACTGAAGGCTGTTTCGTAAGCGTGTTTGGAATTCGATCAGTTAAAAATCTAACAAATCCTCCTCCGTCTTTCGGAGCACCCATGTTACTGAGGGTCTGCTGTTCTGGAAGAATAGGAAGGTAAGTCTGTGAATCAAGATTAGAATATTGGAAGCTACAGTGATGGACTATGGTTGTGAAACGTTTCATGTCGTTAGAAAAAATAGGCCTTTTTCGGGCCCTATTATAGGAAGAGCACATATTTTCTCTCCTCTTTGTTAGCACCTCTTGGGCAAATGAGTTAATAATATGTGTTTCAAGACAATACGAGTTTAAAATATTTTTTGCCAATTTTGCACCACATTAATGGTCTCTACCACCAGCCAAACATTTGTTTGCATATCGGGGCACCTTCGGCCTAAGTAGTTACACATGTAAGTTTAAAACCAATCAGAGATCTCCTGGCCTAATGTCGAGCCTCCTAACGCCCTCTCCATTTCAACATCGAATCAAGAGAGCATCCTTCGCTTTTAACTTAGGAACGGCCCATGAAGATTTCAAGTCGGTCCGACAGCCAAGATCAAACATACCAGTCTTTGCATACTGTAAAATATTCTCTTTGTTTGGTGGACCATTCGACTATTCTGAGGCCAAAAACCACTTGAAAATTTTAATCCGATGCCGTTGCGGGGCCATTCAGATGTCCCGGGGCAAACAAGGCAAACAGGAGGGGACTAGCTGCCCTCCAATGACTGTTGAGTTTCCAAGTTTTGACTTATGAGTTTCCAATCTCTTCCGAGTTTCCAAGGTCGCCCTTGATTCTATATAAAAAGGAAAAAAGGAGAAAAAAACAAACATGGGGAACGTATTGCTCTTTACTAAATCAGTGCTATCGCGTTGACCGTGATTTCTAAAATATCTCTTTTTTATATATTTGAAAGCCATGTAGTTAATTATTATTTACTATTAATGTGTATGACAGGAACCTGCCTTTCCTTTACTGGAATTTGGTTGAAAACGGTCATTCAGTACTATAGCTACAGCTGCTGCTAGCAGATGTCTTGGTTTTACAAGGAAGCTTACACTTACTTGTTACTGGATAAATCGTGATTATCCTGTATCACTGTTTAATCCAGTGTTTTGTTTCTCCATAAAAAATTATGTTAATTTTTACTTTCTGTTCTTTTCCAAAAAAGCTCTCGATGATTTATGATAAAACTAGAAATTTTTTATATAGGAAATGAATCATTTGACAATTAAACTGTTACTCGATCTAAGATCATTGTGGATCTTTTCATGTGTATTCACTTTTCTTCTGGTCCATCGTGATTTTCCATCAGTGGGTAAGAGCAGTAAGGTCAATTTTTTTTTCAAGCGTAGTTTTACGGGGTTGGAGTGCTGTCTTTATATTAAGAGTGCTGCTAGTGCTTTTGCTTGAATTTTGTGTGCAATAAATTTAAATGATTGATTGGAGGAATTAATCCTTATGATGAATATACTGATTAGTAATTAAGATCATTATATAAGGGCTGTGTTTTCAAGATCTATTGAAACACTAACAAGCTACCTGCCGGAAAGAGATCCGTTTGAAGCTGAATATACAGATAGTGGTATATATCACTCCCACTATAGGTGGTGAAAGAAGATGATTGACTGAAGGGTTGATGATGATTGATTCAGGGGGCCTAATAAGAAAAAAAATAGGCGATGTTTGAGCTTAACTACGATAAATGATCCACAATGGGCTATGGGTGAGATCTTGACTGGACTTTAGTTTTCTTTTGGGGGCTCAGTCTGAAAGGACATGTTGTGTATGTGTTTAATCGAGAGTTATGTGTTTTCTTGATGGCCGGGTTTGGGCTGCTAGAATAGTTGAGTTTTCTCTAAGTATCACTCGTTACATAATGTTCTCATTATCTCTTGTTCTGTTTCTGTAGTATTTCAAGCTTTTTTTTCTAGGCTAGAAACATTGAATATAAAGATCCAAAGGTTGAAGAATGGGAACGGTTTCAAAAAGAAATGAAGGAATTGGCAACAGTATCAGAGACTATTGTAGAAGAGGACACGGAAGTAGCAATGGCCGACCGTCAGTTAGAGGAAATAGACGAACAACTACATAGGTGGAATAGGTATGCTTTTTGTTCTACTATATCAATAGTAAAAGGAAATTTTCAGGAAACTCATTTTTCGCTTTAATGAGAATTTTACCCATACATCTATTTCACCCACTAAATAGATAAAAAATAAACGAGTTTTTCTAATCACAAGTAAAGAGCAGCATTAAAACTTAAAATGAGCAAACATTGCCATGAACGGGTGGGAGCCTTTCCTCCCTTTTCAAGCCCCAATCGTAGCGTCCGAGTCGTTGCTGGGTCTTTATTGGAAATAAGACTTGACTTAAGTCCCATCCGTCCTTGAAGGTCGTCTTGGGGCCTCTTTTTTCATAACGGCGTGGATGTGCCTTTTGTATGCTTCACGGTCTTCTGCTAGGCAAAGAAGGTCCGAGACGCGGTGAGGTGCAAAGTTTTCCTTCCACCTTTTTGGAGGACGACCACGAGGACGAGAACCGTGAATTTGGCCTTCGAAGGTGATTTTTGGGAGACGGGACCGACTCATCCGATGTACGTGACCGAGCCATCGAAGTTGCTGGAGCTGAATCTTCATGAGAATTTTTTGTTGTACTATAAGATGCTCGAGAAGTTCGACATTTGAGATTTTATCAAGGTAAGTGATCCCGCCGATGCGGCGGAGGCACTTAGTTTCAAATGCTGCAAGTCGACGGTTGTCATTTATCTTCAGTGTCCATGTTTCACATGAGTAGATTGCGATGGGGATGATCAGGGTATCAAAAAGTCGTGTCTTAAGCCGCAGAGACAAATCCTTGCTTTGCCATATGGGCATAAGGACCTTGAAACTGGAACTCGCGAGGGCGAGACGTCTTTTAATATCTTTTGATAGACTGTTGTCGCTGGTGATCAGACTACCGAGGTTAGGGAACTCGTCAACCCACTGGATACTCTCTCCATTAATTTTCAGGTCTGGCTTAACTGTATCCCGCGGCTTTTGTGAGCAGCACATAGCCTTTGTTTTTGACACATTTATGATCATTCCAAAAGAAGTAGTGGCTTCGAAGACGTCGTTAGCAACTGCTTGTAGATCCTCGGGTGTTTCAGCCATTTCGTCGATATCGTCGGCGTAGGCTAGCTTATCTATCTGAACACCCCCTATATGTGCGCCACAAGTTGTCTCCACCAGGGATAAGACTGATGTGAGGAAAAGGTTGAACAGCTCTGGAGACAAAAGGCATCCTTGAAGGACACCTGCGGAAGTCTGGAAACTGTCAGTGAGACCTTCACTAGTCATGACGCGACTCCCAAATTTTGAGTACATATCTTTGATAAGATCTACTAGGTTTCGTGGGATTCCGTAATGGAGGAGATATGCCATAGGCCATTTCTCCAAATAAGGTCAAATGCTTGCCTAAAGTCGATGAAGAGCTGATACAGGTCGCGACCGAATTCCAGATATTTCTCTAAAATTTGGCGAACTGTGAAAATTTGATCAACGGTCGATCTCCCAGGGCGAAAACCGGCTTGGTATTCTTGGATGACTAAGGATGACTCGGCTCTGATCCGTTGGAGTATAATTTTGGTGAAGATCTTAGCAGTTTGACTTGTTAGGCTAATAGGACGGTAATTATCACATACTGCATTTGACCCCTTCTTGTGTAGTGGAGCAATTGTGGCTTCGCACCAAGAAGTTGGGAAATGACTCTTTTGCCAGGCACCGGATACAATCTTGTGGAAAAGATCTATAAGTGGTTCACACCGGACTTTCAGCAGTTCCGCCTGTATCCCGCCCTGGCCAGGGGCCTTGTTAGTCTTCAGCGCTTGGATGGCATCCTCGACCTCAGAACGGAGAGGAGGTGGGCTGGGGTCTGAGACAGTAACGGGAAAGAGGTCCAGGACATCAGGGTTTGGAAAGATATCAGGATTAAGCTTTTCTTTGAAATGCTCCATCCATCTCGATCGGATACCTTTTGTGCTTTGTATCTGAGAGCCATTTTTATCGAGCAGTGCACAAGAACTGAGGCTTTTCTTGCTTATTAGCTCACGAACTCTCTTATACATGAAGTGTGAATCGCCTTTCTTAAAATCAGCCTCACACTGTTCACATTTGTCTTTAATGTAGGTGCGATGGGTTCTACAGGTGGCTTTTTCTACAGCACACTTCAACTGCTTATATCTGTCCCTGCTCTCTCTGTCTGACCTGTTATTGTGTTTTCGTTTCTCAGCACATAATAAAATGATTTCGTTGGTTATCCATGGCTTTTTATCACCCTTTTTGGTTCTTAGGGCGGACATCGCTACTTTACTGATGATCTTAGAGGAGTCTTTGACCAGTTTATCGATATCCTCTTTAGATAGAGTTACAGGAATATTAGAAAGAAGGTCCGATATTTGAGTAGACAGTTCATCGATGTAGGTTTGGCGAGTTTGAGGGTCTTTGAGAAGATATGTGCTGAAACGAGCGGGTCTATTATTCAGCTTTGCGGAAGATTTCAGGCGTATCTTTAGTGCAGACACAACCAGGGAACGGTCGCTGTCGAAATCACCACCTGCGAGGGTAACAGTATCTAGCACAGATGATTTCCACCGCCTAGAGACGAGCACGTAATCAATAAGATTACGAGTTTTTCCATCCGGCGAAGTCCATGTCGCCTTACGACGTTCTCTATGTTTGAAGAGAGTATTGGTAATGGCTAGATCACTGTCTCTGCAAAATTCAATGAGGTGTTCGCCCCTCTTCTTAAGTCGTCCAAGGCCAAATTTACCCATAACATCTTCATTTCCAGCAGAATCGTTACCAACAATAGCATTGAAGTCGCCAATGACAACAACAAAGTCTTTTTTGGGAACTGCGTCAATTAGGCTTTGCAGTTGAAGGTAGAAATTGTCAGATTCTTCATCTGGTTTGCTGCAGTCAGGAGCGTAGACTTGTATGATCGTGATGTTGATCGGTGATCCTTTCATTCGTATCATAATCAACCGTTCTGACACAGGCGTTACGGAAATCAGGGATCTTCTTGCGTTAGTCGACATCAAAAAGCCAACACCTTGGCGATGGACGCCATCGGTTCTCCCAGACACTATCAGACTAGTGTTGCCGATCCTTTCTTCGCCGGTGCTAGGGAGATGTGTTTCTGAAAGTCCCACAATATCCCATTTATATCGGTTTAGTTCATTTAGGACAAGATCTATTTTGCCTTGTTCAGCAAGTGTCCTAACGTTCAGGGTTCCAACAGATCAAATCAATTTAGGAGATAGCATAGCCTCCGGGTTTGGAGTTGTCAACATTGTTAAAGGGAGATTCTCGGTCGTCAGATCGTCGGTTGCCCCGGACGCGGTAACTTCGTCGTTTGCCCCGGACGCGGTAACTTCGTCGGTTGCCCCGGACGCGGTAACTTCGTCGGTTGCCCCGGACGCGGTAGTATTGGTTCTCGTTCTTGATTGTTTGTACTTCATATTTTATAGGAAAGAAGGTTTCTTGGCTAATTTCAGGACGGCGGTAAGCCACTCCTTTCCATCCCTAGCAGGGGCCGGCTGTATTGCTACCGATAATGCGCCCTTCTGGCGTCCTGCATCACCTGTAATTTTCCCATTGCTGGGAGAAGGTTTGTGACTGGCGGGACGTATCCATAAGCCGATGGGCCCTGCCCAATGCACATCAGAGGGGCCTTCCACCTCCTTCGCCTGAACTTATGGCCCCCAGACGTGGGTGCTCCAGCTATATTTCAAGACCCCCAGCGACCGGGTCCTCCCTTGGTCCGCGCCTCCCTACCGGGAGGTTCCCTGCATATCTACAGGACGTTCCCCTATCCGCCACCTGGGGACGCGCTTTCGTTAAGGACATGAAATTCCCTCTTTTTTTTTAAAAATCAATGAAACGCTTTGAGCTGTCAGTTGAGCACCTGTTACGTTGTAGCTATTTTTCAGTAAAGCACTGTTAGAACCTTACGAGTGAAGTTCAGGGGGCTCATTACTTCAAGCACAGAAAGTTGGATCTGAAGTGCATTTATGCGCGTTAGAAATGTTTCGATAGCTTTTGACCCGGTTTGTCATAGCTAATTGTGGTATTCTCTTTCCCAGCTTTGAGTGAATTCATCTGTTATATTTATTCTTCATTTTTGGTATGCTAATTCATATGTTTGACTCCGGTCAGGAAATACCTTTTTTGGTAATATTCCCATTCGTTTGTGACTTATAAAGGGGGGAGGGGCTTGTCACCGTGTCTATTTAGTGCTTGTTCATATCCTGGTTTTAACTGTTATTTTTCCGTCATGCTTTACGGCCCTAACTAATTTGTCTTATATTGCATATACAGATGATCCGTTGCTTATTAGCCGTTCAAAGTCTAGCCTCGTCTGGGATGGGAGGACGTCATAAAGAAAGATTTAAAGGAAATGGGAACTTCGTGGGAGGGTGTAAAAAGGGAGGCTTTGAATAGATTGGGATGAAGGAGGAGCGTGCAATCATATTTTGAGATAGCCATTTTGTTCAGTGTAGTTGCTTTCCCGATAGAAATTATGTTTTTGAGAAGGGCACTCCCCCACAGCCCTCAGGACAAGGGTTGTACGTTATGCCCTGGAGGTATATAGGGTTTTACAGAAAGTGTTGTCTTAGAAACTTCAAAAAAGGCTCAGTCGATGGTCGATTGGAAATTCAAAGGGCTAGTACCCTTTTCAATAGTCGAAAGTTATTGGAGGGCAACTAACCCCCATCTCACGCCTACCTTTCCTACAAACACATCCAATCAAAATTTTGAGATAGCCATTTCGTTCAACGTAGTTAGAAGTTCTGTAAATTAGATCTTTGAGGATGACACCCCCCCCCCCCCACAGCCCTCAGGGCAAGGGGTGTAAGTTATGTCCTAGGGGCATATAAGGTTCTATAGAAAGCGTTGTCGTAGAAACGTTGTCGTAGGGCATATAAGGTTTTTATTGAAATCTTTGTCGTAGAAACTTGAAAAAGGGCTCATTCGATTG
>JAQQPU010001802.1:30040-54297 GCA_029168905.1 Artemia sp. Kazakhstan ARC1039 | reverse complement strand
GTAGAAACTTCAAAAAGGGCTCATTCGATTGGAAATTGAAAGGGCTAATGCTCTTTTTAATAATCAAAAGTAATTTTAGAGCAACTAACCCCCTTCTCACACCCACCCTTTCCCCAAACCCATCCAATCAAAATTTTAAGATAGGCATTTTGTTCAACGTAGTTGAAAATTCTGGAAATTATGTCTCTGAGGATGAAAATCCCCCTACAGCCCTCTGGGCAAGGGTCGTAAGTTATGCCTTGGGGGCATATAAGGTTTTTTATAGAAAACGCTGTCGTAAAACTTTAAAAAGGTCTCATTCGATCGGAAATTTAAAGCGCTAGTGGACGATTTAATAGTTGAAAGTAATTGGTTGAGTAGCCCCCCTCTCACGGCCACCATTTCCCAAAACACATGCAATCAAAAATTTTGAGATATTCATTTTGTTCAATGTTGTTAAAAGTTCTGGAAATTAGGTCTTTTAGGATGATAACCCCAACAGCCCTCAGGGCAAGAGTTGTAAGTTATGCCCTGGGGGCATATAAGGTTTTTATAGAACGCTTTTTGTATAGACTTCGAAAGGGGCTCCTTCGATTTGAAATGGATTTCGATCCATTTCAAATGAAATGGATTCCTCTCAAGCCCACCATTTTCCCAAACACATCCAATCAAAATTTTGAGATAGCCATTTTGTTCAACGTAGATGAAAGTTCTGGAAATTAGGTTCTTGAGGATGACAACCCCCTCCCCCCCCCCACATCCTTCAAGGCAATGGTTGTAAGGTATTCCTTACAACCATTTGTAGAAAATGGTTGTAAGAAAATGTAGTAGAAACTTCAAAAAAGGCTCATTCATTTGAAAATTGAAAGGGCTAGTGTCCTTTTTAATAGGCTGTTTAAAACTGATTGGAGGGTAATTAGCCCCCCTCTCACGTCCACCATTTTTCCAAATACATCCAATAAAAATTTTGAGATAACCATTTTGTTCTACATAGTTGAAAAGTCCGGAAATTATGTCTATGAGGATGATACTCCCCCAACAGCCCTCAGCGCAAGGGTTGTAAGTTATGCCTTGGGGGCATATATGATTTTATAGAAAGCGTTGTAGTAGAAATTTCAAAAAGGCTCATTTGATTGAAAATTGAAAGCACTAGTACCCTATTTAATAGTCGAATGTGATTGGAGGGCAACTAACGCTCCTATCACGCCCACCATTTCCCCAAACACATGCAATCAAAATTTTGAGATAGACATTTTGTTCAACGTAGTTGAAAGCTGTGGAAATTAAGTCTTTGCCAGCGTTGTCGTAGAAACTTCAAAAGGGACTCATTTAATTTCGAATTGAGAGGGCTAGTGGTCTTATTAGTAGTCAAAAGCGATCTGAGGGTGAATGCCTCCCCCATGCCCGTCATTTCCCCAAACACTTCCGATCAACATTTTGATATAGCATATTTTTTTAACGTAGTTGAGGGTCTGGAAATTATGTTTTTGAGTAGAGAAACCCCCCACCGCCCTCAGGGCTAGGGTTGTAATTTATGCCCTGGGGGCATTTAATTGCATGTAGAAAGTGTTGTCGTAATTCAAAAAGGGCCCTTTCGATTGGAAATTGAGAAGGTTATTGCCCTTTTTAATAGTCGAAAGTAATCAGAGGGAGAATTGCCCCCCCCCCCCACCTCCCCACGCCCATCATTTCCCCAAAAATTCCCAATCAACATTTTAATATGGCCATTTTGTTCAACGTAGTTGAAAGGTCTGGAAATTATGTCTTTGAGGATGACAACCATCCCCCATAGCCCTCAGGACAAGGGTCGTAAGTTATGCCCTTGGGGCATATAACATTTGTATAGAGTTTTGTCTTAGAAGCTTCAAAAAGGGCTCATTCGATTGGAAATTGAGAGGACAAGTGCATTTTTTTTAGTCGAAAGTGATCAGAGGGCAAATGTCTCCCTCCACGCCTATCATTTCCCCAAACACTTCCAATCAAAATTTTGATATAGCCATTTTGTTAAGCCTATCAGAAAGGTCTGGAAATTATGTCTTCGAGGGTAACAAATCCCCCCAGCCCTCAGGGCAAGGGTTGTAAGTTATGCCTGGGGACCATATAGGGTTTTTATTGGAAGTTTGGTCATATAAACTTCAAAGGGGGCTCATTGGATTGGTAATCAGTCACTCTAGTGTTCTTTTTAAGAGTCAAAGTTGTCAGAGGGCAGCTACCCTCTTTCCCCCTTACACACACGTCATATTGTCCCGAAATGCGTCTAATGGAAATTTTGAGATAGCCATTCTATTCAAAATAGTTAAAGGTGAGCTTTGGAATGGAAGGGAGCTTTGTTTAACTTCAGAAGAGGGTCAGTCTTTCTCCTTGAAAAAGACTATGTCAATATAAAACGAACAGAAATTAATCAATAAAACCTTTTGACACCAAATAGGTTTTCTTTAAAAAAAAAAAGGTAAAGAACTCCATTAAACCAAAAATGAACAAAAATAGAATCAAATAATCTACCGAGCATACAACCACCAAAAATCAGTATCAATAAATAAATGAAAGTCAAAACAAACAGAAATTAAAATAAGTCAAACTCAAACCGAGCAGAAATTAATCTGAGTAGGGTTCTAAACCCTATGCTTTCTAAAAGCCAGAATGTAATTTGTACTTTACTGACAAAATTCTTTTAAATGTTTTCACTTTTATAACTTTAAGAAATCAAAAATTAATTAATATTTTAAGGAACAAATAACAGCTAACAACAAAAATTAAACTGACAATGCACATTTTTTCGGTAAATTCATTTGAATTTTTTTTCAATAAAGTATTATATTCTGGCTTTTAGAAAGCATATTGTTTAGAACGCTACTCAGATTAATTTCTGTTCGTTTTGAGTTTGACTTATTTTAATTTCTGTTTGTTTTTGGTTTTTTGAGTTTTCAACTGGATCTATTCTCTTATTTATTATTTATTTAATGTTATGAACTAAAATAGGAAATTCTGCGCAATAAAATAGGTATAAAAAGGACTTTCATCTTACGGTACAAACTGGAGGTATCTATTATTTTTACTTAATCATATAGACATTGTAAGATCAACCTCAAAATTCCAAAGAAAGTAAAGAAAAAAAGTTGATGAACTCCTCAGAGTAAGATTTGAAGCTGCATCCTCACAAAATCAAAGTGTTTGTTGGGCAGTGCGGAACCAAATTCTCTACAGTTAACTAAAGAACTAGTTCGAAACAATATGTTTTAAGCTCTTACATCGATAATTTGAACAATCGAAAGAAACATACTTTTAAGATTCGACACTATCGGGAATTTTGAGAAGGATGAAGAAAACTGACATTCCGTTGATGAACAAAATAAGATGACTGCAAGTATAAAATCGACAAGTATGAACTGCATCCACTCCATCTGACAGTGGAGATGACCAGTATCTCACTGACCCGCCACTCATGCTACCAAACTGTGCCGCGTAGGAGAACAGCAAAAAACTAGTATCAGTTAACGATACTTTAAAATTTAAACAGTTCCATAGTAACTCTTTATCAGAGAAAGAACTCTGAAAAAGGGAAGGCTAATTCCGACTCTACCCAATGTGCCTTTGTTCTCAAAATCAGTTTATTCGGAGTTGTATTGATATCAAATATGTCTCTTAATCCGTCGTGAAATCGGTGTACCGAAGTACCTTTCGCTTTGACTAAGTCTGGCACTGAGATATGTGAGCGCCCTAGAGCGGTCCTTGTGCTCGTCGGTTGATCACCCTTTGAAATACTGCTGAAGGTGTTTTTTTTTTTTTTTTTCAGTCGCTTAGCTTTGTCGGGTGAGCAGATAATAACGATCAGGTACGATGTCTATGTGACCCGTCGATTATGTGTCCATACCGAGGAATCTTCTTGATAAGACCTCTCCAGAAAAGATCTAACGAGTCGCTTGGCTCAAGTAAGCCCAATTAGTTTCCGAGGTGGCGCAAAAATGGCCAATTTGTGCTGCCGCAGTCATAGTGCGCTTATAAACAGCGGATAGGCAAAGAAATTACATATTGAATGAGGTCCTAATCACTATTTTATTACCCTCCAGCTTGGGATCCAGCGGAATATTTTTCCATGGCATTGCTGGAACTTCTCTAAAAGGGAATAAGAATCGTGTAAATAAATTTGACCAACGAAAATATCTTTGTTTAGATAATCAATGTAGGAATAAGTCTTTGAAAGTTAATATAAAAACACTTAAACGACAATATTTTTGAATTGTTTATGGCAACATATTTTTTAATAGAAGCTCTTTGTACCGAAGATATGTAACTTTACTTACATGTGACTCTTATCTCAAGTAACGTTTATAGCTAGAATGACAAAGCCTATATGAGCTAACATTAAAAGCATGTAACATTAAAATTCATAATAACAGTTGCTACGCGAAATATTGATTCTAAAGTCTGTAAGACACGGAATTTTGGGAAGATCCATGGGCGCCCTGTGGTTTTCTAAGGATCAAGGATCAAACGTTCGTAAGATGTTTTGAAAGTAAAAACGCCTTCTTTTCGATGAATTTTATTTTCGTCGAAACGTCGATTTGACGTTTAAAGTCTTATTACGATGTGGTTACCTTAAAAAGGCATCATTATACAAATATTCTTCTTAAGATCTGTGACGATAAAAGGTGCGCAGATCCTGAATGCTACAGTCGAATCAACAAACTGTTTGTTTTTAAAAAAAAAAATATATTTTTAAAGATGCCTAACGTCTCCTTGATTAAGGCAAATGAACATAGATCATCTTCTGTTCCTAAGGGAACTAAAGGCCTGAAATTTTCTTTGTCATAGAGATTTGTTTAAATACAAAGTTCAAGGGCAAAATTCAATTTTACCAATACAATTTTCCTGGTAACTTTCAAAATGGAGGAGAAAATAAAATGGTTATTCACGAAGGGTCAGAATGGGGGATGCAAAGGGATTCAAGTCATGTTACTTAGTCAGTCATGGCGGGGTCATTGCAGAAGTAGAAAGTCAGTGTGGTAGTACTCGTGCAAGATTCCTTTCGTAAACTACATGCAATAACAAAAAAATTCTTGCTTAATTTTTTCAGAGGAACTCTATTGGATAATATCTAGTTTACGGCCCCCTGTAAACGAAGCACTATAATAACTGTATTCTTGCTTCAATTCATTGAGAAAAATTTTATTCACCAAACTTTTGGAGTTGTTTCCAGTCCTACTGCTTTATTATTCTTTTGACTCCAAAAGTACTTTCTTTTGCTTTATCATAGAAACTCCTTCCCCAAAAGCTTCTAATGACTAAAATTGATTTTTGTGATCTAGCTGGAAAATAAAGCCCATTTCGAACTAGGAAATATCAAAGTAATAAATAGTTCACTGACTATTAAAGTTTATTTGATGTTTAAAGGTTTATTTTCACAAAATTTAAGGTGACAAATCTTGGCCCACTGGTGTTTTTTAGTGAAATGGAAAAGAAGGATAAAATACTATTTTCGCCATTGTTATGGATCCTCAGAGAACTGCGGAGTGAAAGAAAACTGTAGAATAGAAAACTGTGGATTTTAAAGTGGATTTCAAAAGCCCAAATGTGGAACTTTCGTTTTATGTCAATGTTACCTTTTGTAGTAAAATAATAAAGCCAAGCATTTCATGACAGCAATATGAAACCTCTGCGTTCTCAATATATGTAAAATAAATACAAATGACTTATAGTTGGTCACTAAAATATAGCTTCATGTACAAATAATAACCCTTGGGGTTGGGATATAAAGTAAACACACACAAAGTATGAATTTAAAGGCCTAAATAACAATATAAACATGTCAGATCCTCTACCACCTAAAACCAGTTAAATTCCACCATTTCCACTTATTGACCCCCAAAATCCTACCACTTGACGAATTCCTATTATAATATGCTTCTGCTAAGTAAATAATCAGCTTAATTCATTGAAAGATGGAAATAATTGTAAATATACGTGATAAATAAATGAAAAAAAATGATAGGCGAATAATAGTTTAACATTGAAAAGGTGCAAAAACTGAGGAAATGATGTAGAAACTGTAAACGTTGAAAACAGACACTACCCGACTCTTTCGTGCTGATTCTTAGTCGGATCAATTTTTGCTAATTCTGAATCTTACTAAAGGATAATTGTAAGAGAGTGAAAAAAAAAATTAAATCTGAACCACTAAATTTATTTTACCTAGTGATTCCAAAACTTATCCTGATTCCGACAAGGGTTCCTTGGACAGCTACACATCGATGGAGATGGTCTTACCACTGTTGTAAGCAGTGCTGGAATTCTTCAACCAATATGGTTTTTAGCGTTTTCGGAACATTCTCTTGGATGTTTGCTATCCCGAAATGACGTCCTTTGAGGACATTTTTAGTTTTGTACAAAGGAAAAGTCGCAGGGAATGTGGTCAGGTGAATAGGGGGACTGGAGAGCCACAAAATGTCGTTCGAGGTAAAAATTCTTTTTTTGGGAGGGGGGGCAAAATGGGCGTTGTCATGATAGACTATCCCAGTGCAAAATAAGGTTTAATCACCGGCCTTTGTTCATTTGGAAAATATGTTCAGAATAAACTTTTAATATAGGCATTGGGTAAAAGGAGGGGCTACAGCGCTATCATATTGTGCAAACAGTAATTTTTAAATGCAAATGTTCGATTTTAAGTATCAAAGGTTGTGGTAATAAGTTGAACTTCAGTGCAAAGAGTAGAAGATTGCGGGGATGACAGTCTGCCTCATCTTTAAGAGGATCCTATTTTATTAAGTAAAGGAAATACACCCAGTTTGGATATATCTAGTACACTTGATAATTACGCTTTTCGAAAATTTTAATTGAAAACGAATAGAAAATCAAATAAAAAAGCTGGAGAATGGAACTGGAATAATGAAGGGGAAGTTGAACTAAATCAAAACACTATGTCCTTAGGAACACCAATGCCTTAGGAACACCATAGAGTTTGAAGCTGAAACTTTCAGGGCATGATGAGGGGGATGTTCAAGTGACCAAAAGACAATAGGTGTAGTTCTTCCTCCCGTAAGATATCGATACGGGCCGAGCTTCGAATAAAATGAGTTTAACTTTTCTTACTCAGCTAACTTTTCTTGCCTTGTGGGATGTGTGGGCACTTCAGCTACATTTTCCATGCAGTCTGTACCTAGCAGTCGGGCGATACCAATGTGGCTCATCTTTCTTGCTCCCGCTCTCTTCTGCTCGAGTGTTTCTAAAACAAATTCAGGCATTTTTCACATTTGGGAATCGCCGAGAAGTAAGTTTATGACAGTGTTTTGATTGCAGTAACAATCTGAATATAATGTAATTGCAACGAAAATCCTCCTAATTTCCAAGGGAATTCAAACTATCAAACAGATAACAAAAGATAATCCCATTAATTCAAGTAACAACCTTTTGTAAATCATATGTACTTCACAGATCAAACACTAGTTGGCCCGTGAGGTAAATGTAGCAATGGAACTGACACGGCTTAACGCTGCATTCTTTCATTTGGGATTGTACTGCGATGACTTTTTACGAGTTTCACTAGTAGTAATATAACTAAGGATCGAGGTTAGAAATGTTTTTCTTCGCTTCCTCTGGTAAGAAGCCTACCTGAAGACTTATGTTCCAGCTATAGTTCCAAAAATGACACGGTGCCTATGTCGATTGAAATGTTAGATACTGAAACATGTAGAAATTAATCATGAATTTTCGTACACCGAGGCCTGTAAGTGCCGCATGGATGAATTGTTTAATAAAATTGAACCTGTTTTTGACCATAATGAACTTTAGTTTGTGCAATTAACGCCCAATATATATTATTTAAAAACTGCGATTCCTTTAAGAACTGTAGTTTTTCCATGTTAAATTCCAATGTGCTTTATTTTCTGTAACTCTTTTGGTGCTTGTTGTCTCTAGTGCGAAATATCCGTTTATTACTTTTGGATCGAACCAAAAATATATATTTGAAATCTAGTATTCATGGTACATATTACGCAATCATCCCAGTCAATGGAATTTGGTAATTTAATTTTATGTCCTAAAGATGTCATTTTTTCTAGAAACTGCATAAATGTTGCTTTTTTCTTAAGCTGGAGACATTCAAGTCTAGTGTATTCTTCTAAATTTTCTCTTTCTGCTAATCATTGTAAAAAGAATTTCTGTGGCAATGTGTTTGCGGTCAACCCCTTTTTTCGTTAAGTCGAATGTACTAATTTCAAAAGAAGGGGAAGCAACGTGATGGGAACCACTGGAAACATTCCCGGAGAAAGAAAAGTAATCTTTTTGGATTTTTCTCTTTCTATCGTCTATTTAAAGTTTAGAAGATGACTGTGATCAGAATAACATAAAGGGGTAAAAATCTGAATCACTAATACACATGCACTATAAAGGAAAAGATGGGGAGTGCCAGTAGGACCACAAAGTGTCACTAATAGTCCGGAGAAAAGTAGAAGCAATTCTTTTTGAATTTTCTCTCCTTTTGTTGTACTTATTGTAAGTTCTAGAAAGCAGTCTTTTCTTTAAAGGCTAAGGAGAAGCATACAGTAAATAGTAAAAAGATATTAAATTTTTGGGAACGACAAACTGTTATGCTTCTAACCTTTTTGGGGTGGTAAAATGGATTCTTAGGGTCTCTTGTAGTAAAGGTTATTTTTATTGGATATGTATTTGAAATCTAGAAGGGTGGTTTATAATCTGTTTAACACCAGTGATGCGAAAAAAGATCGAAACTAATACTCGTAAATTTGATAAAAGTTCTGAGGGGACCTTGCCAAATTTGGATTAAGTTTTAAGGTAGATGGTTTGGCATTGATCTGAGTATTGTTCCTTCTCTTAAATTTGTTTCAATTGCATATCTTAAAACAGGAGAGCTTAAAGCTGAGCACTGTCGAGGCAACTGTTGTTGCCTTGTTCGTCTTATTTTTTCTCTTGAACTTGTTTTCAATTGTTTATCATAAAACAGGAGAGCTTAAAATTGAGCACCGTCGAGGCAACTGTTGTTTAAGTTGTTTTTCGTTCGTTGTTTGATTTGAACTGGTTTTCTTTTGCAAGCAGACATACATAGATCGCTCTGGGACACAGAGATAGTTTTGGAACAATGAAGAAGTAGTACGTATCGGATACCTTCCTTTTACCTCCGAGTAAATCGTGTGTGACTCTTGACCGCTTCAGAGGTTTAAAACTGACTCGGGAGATAGAGCTTCATAAGCCTTGAAAAGATGAGCCACTTGGTTGATTTGAATTCGGTCAAATCTCTTATTCTTGCGACATTTGAACAAGCTAGATATATTGAAAGGAGAATCTAAAAGTTGTTTCCAAGACTTCTGGAAAAGAATGAGAGTTGCCGACTCAAAAAAGATCAGTTTTCGCTAGAAGAAGTACCCAGCGCTCAGTTAACTTCGTTTTACATTTAACGACATCCTAAAGTTAACATCTCTAGTGAAAAGAAAAGTAACATCTTTAGTGAATATGAAATTACTTATTGTTTAAATGATGTATTTAGAAAGGATGTATTTAGAATAATTTATGCATAGTTCTATTCTTGCCACGATATTTACTTTTGTTCAACTCTGTCATTTCTTCCTTTCTATCTCTGCTACCAATACCTCTCAGGTTGGTTCTAAAGCGTTTCAGCCTATACGTGATAAAATGAGCATTTATTGATTTTCACGTGAGAATTGAAAAGAGGTTTTTTGGTGTTCGAAGAGAGCGGGAACGCGCCCAGGCTCATGGATCATTGCCCATTACGAAAAGGAAGTGTGGCAAAAGTAAGTTTAAAACAAAAGGAATGTAGGTATCTCTCCTTTAGAAGCTAAAAAGAGAGAAATATGGAATATCTTATGAAGCAAAGTTGAAATGACGCATAAGATTTGGATAAAAAAAAATTCAGACTAAAAATATTCGAGTTAAGATATTTGGGCAAACAGTTCACTTTGTACTTTTCGAAACTCTCCGCTGGAGAAAATCTTTCAATTCGAAAGTTTTAAGGGGCTCACGCCTATGCTGATAGAGTTTTGCTCAATTTTGCTTTCAGGTGCTGAAAACAAAATTTAAAAAAAAACGTAGCTGTTAATATGCTTAAAAACTCCGTTTCGAATTAAAACCTTAATTTCTCCATGAATCATTTGTTTTATTGACTTTTTTCTGTGAACACAGGGATTTTACTTGTCTCTTTTTCGTAGAGTAGTTTCAATGCTCCTAATTATTTACATTTTTTTATTTTTAGACTTTGGTGTTTGACATTTCTTTCTTCTATAATTCAAAATCAAATTTTGGTTCCGCCTCATCCATCCAATTCATGATACGGGTTCCTAGAAATACAAGTACTTGTCAAGGAATACATAACCTCTGAATCTGTTGCTCGTAATTCGATTGTTGGTCCTTGGTTCGCGTTGGCATGCCACCAAACTTTGCCTCTTATTAGTTTAATTTTAAAGGTAAAAAGTCTGAAATGTCAGTTCTCCTTCGATCCTTTATAAAGCTTAAGAAATACCGGAGATTATTTGTGTCATGAGAAAATGTCGGAGAACTTGAGAAAATCTAGATGAATAAGGTGAAATGTTTTGAATGTTTAAAGTATTGACGAACCATTTGGAAAAATTACGTGTCTTCATGTAGACATTTGTAAACAAGAAATAAGGGGGATTTCCTCTCTTAGACCATTCTAAAGGGCACCTCCTGTAAATCTGCGGATAAAATAGAATGTAGCACGGAAGGTTTCAGATGTTTTCCGGCTAAAAAAAATGTGTCGTGACCGTCCTTATCACCCCACAATAAGCCGGATCAATTGCAATATGGGGCTGAAACTTTTGCGGTGGAACTGGATCCTGCTGTTATTTTAAGTTGGATTCACTCCTAGAATCTTGTGGTGTTAACATTCCTGAATTAGGTTAGCCAGGGTAACAGTCAATTTTGTCAAAAAAAGGGCTGTTAAGGTATTCTTTTTATATGTGACACAGCGTAAGTGTTATAGTTTGGATCAAGAGTAGAACACATTAAAAATTCTTTTTTTGTCTGGTTATACTTGTTGTACAGACAACCTTGTTAACTCAACATAATTAATCAAAAATGGTCTACCAACATTTTCCTCATAAGACTCTTGCTTCAATACTTGCAAATTGGTCAAATCTCCGTCATTATATCCATCAACACTGTCTCCCATCCCCCCTCTTCCCTTTCTACAATACAAAAGAAGGCAATCGATAGAACTGACGTTCTGTTGAATTAAAAATGGGTTTTGCCGTCTGACGAGTAACATATTAGAAGTTTGACGACCAGAAGATGGATTTTAGGCTATGCATTTTTTAATTGATCGATTAATTTATTTTCAGGGTACTTGAATTTGAAATAAAGAAGGAGGAGTTGGCACCTGGAGCTGAACCTATGCAAACTGAAAGTACATCATCCGATGATGAAATGGAAGAGCTTGACTCACTTTTGGACTGGAGATCAAAAGGGCCAAAGTCAAGGCGATGATGTAGTCTATATCTTTTGTATTTTATGTGTATAAAGTGATTTATTTGTATAAAGTGTTGTCTTAATTTTTATATCAACCATTTTCGCTTCAAACTTTCGAGTAATAACGCCTTGCTGTTTGAAGAAGTAAATCTTTTTCTTTGATATTACTGACTACGCCCCTCGACATACAAAGTGTTAAGGGGATTCGGTGCCTTAAAGGACTACCATATCTCGTCCACTATAAACTTTTTTAGTTTGTATGGCCAAACTACTTAGAATTAATTTCGTGGTCTTGCCATAACTTTTGGCCCTTGGATAATAAATCCGAATAAACGACAGAAAACTAGAAGTTAGCTCCTAATTTCCTAGAAATATTTGAAAAACCATTTCATTTCTTTCGTTTTGTTCCGGATATAGAGATGTTCCGTTTAATGGGAACTTACATTATCAGAAAGTTTGGTGGGTTTTTTTATCGATTATGCGAAGCAAAATTTTCTTTTTAAAGCTTAGGAAAAGGTAATCCCTAAAAATGTTCTAGCATACCTGTTTGAAAAACGCTAAAAATCAGTCCAAAGGAATTATTATTTGATTAGTCTGGCCGCTTTGGAAGTTCCTGTGATGTTACCCGCTTTGACTGAGAGACGGACCAAGAAAAGGGAAGTGAAATTTCACCGTCTTATAGAAACAATTATTCGGTCAAAAAAGATTGTTTATCGTTGTATATGTGTTCTGTTCTTTTTGTGCTTAGGTATTAAATCAACTTTGACACGTGAAAGGCAATTGCTTTTGACATTCTGCACTTTGAATAAACGCCTATAAAATTTTGAATTACAACCCAGGAGTAAATACCGGAAGTGATTTACTGATTTCAAATGGACACTATTCTTTGATCATTACAATCTTTACTTCGTGCAATTTTGTGAAAGTCGACGTGCTCAATATGAGGAGAAACAGAAACAGGAGAGACTCAGCTTGAAGAGCGGTCAGCCGACCGTTAGGGTCTGAAGATAAAATATATTTCCTTAGGGGGACCGGCCTTACCATAACATTTGCGTATTGCCCTCTAATCACCAAGTCTAAGAAGTGACAAACCAGTAAAAAATGCTGCGTCAACGGACTGAAAATATCATCGGACTGAAAATCAAAACATCAGGGAAAAGACTGGGTTGTAAGGAGCTAAGAAGTCCCAGCTGGTTTGCGGCAGCTCCATATCACTTTAAGAAATACGACGAAAATATGTTTATAGTCTAACTTTCGACCTTTCCGACAGGTAAAAAATGGGTGTTGAATTAGGAATTTTGTCGTGTGTTAAGAAAAAACTGAAACTTCTATTTACATCCCCTCATTATATTATTAACTCATAACTGACAATCAACTTAAAATTATATATTGATTAGCCTCGTTTAATCTTGGCTGTACTATTTTTGTTCGTTTCATGTTTTGATGTTGCTCCTTACTTTCAATAGTGAAACTTTTTTAAATTAGTTTGTAAAAGAACTGGGTAAATATGTAACAACCGTGCACGTTTTAATACTAAGAATTGGTAGATATCAGCATTCACCACATTTTGCACGTAATTATATAGCTAAAAGTATATATTCTAAACCTATATAACTTGCCTCACTAGTGGGAGTAAAATTCTAGTTTTGGGGCTTTTTGATACCTTTTAAAGTAGTTGAGCTAGATGAATGAAATTCGAGAATGTATCCAGAGCCTTACTGATCTAGAAAGATATGATATTTGTGTTGTAAAGGTGAAACCTTACAGAATAGATATTCTGCTCGAATGAGGCACAAAAAATGTATTTTGAGCCACATACCTTCGCTTAATCCCAGTTTTTAATGTTTCAAAGATCAAAACACTATATTATTAAAAACAGGACAGGAAAACAGTCAGACGGGGTTTTTTTCAACTTGAAGAAAATGGTCAACAGCAAGATTTTATCCAGTCCAAGAGACTTTTTACAAGTAAGGAGATCGTTTTTCCCGTATGTCTGAACTTACTATTCCCTTAAAAAAAACAGCGTATCTTATCTGTATATATGCAATATAAAACAAAGTTTTATCCTTTTTCGTGTTTTCTACGCAAAGAAAAAAACACATACGAAAAAAAACTTATAACCGATGAAAAGTAAAGGCCAATTCAGCTTGGAATTTAATTTAATTGCAAGTCATTAATTTATAATTATAATGGAACTTGATACTGAAGACATCCAATTAATATATGGAGGATCTCGAGGTTATATTACTGGTTATGTCGTTGTATCCTACCCTAGGTAAGTTTGGTCAGGAAAAAGAAAACAGTAATGACTATAGACTGTTGTAATTTCGTTGATATAAAAATCTTGTTATAATTAATACAGTATTTGGTCATAAAATGGCTCATAAGTCAACATAATATTCACGTGATGGTATGACAGCTAACCTTATTGCTTATGTTATTGTAAACCAAAGACTGGCAAGATCAATACAAGATACCGGGGTATATAGGAGTGCTGTTATTGATGTTAAAATTAAAGATCACCATCTAGTGATATCTAGAATTAATTTGAAGCTGAAATTTTGGAAGGGAATGCAGGTTGAGAATTTGAGAGAAACTTTCCAGGACAGATGAATTTTAAACTGAAGAGCTTACAATTTGATAATCTAGAAGATGGATGGAATAATTTGTGAAGTTGCTGATGGTGTCATAGGGAAGAAAGTTAAGAACGCAGCTAGGAATATTAGCGAAAGTGCTTTATGTCTAATAGAGAGAAGAAGGGGCTTTTACAAGAATTATATGAGTGATAGATCATATGAAAATAAGAAAAAAGTAGAGAAAGCATAAAATATGAACTAAGGAGGTGTGAAGAGTTGGCCATGGATAAAATTGCCGGGGATCTAGAAGATGCAGCTAGACGGCATTATCGTCAAATATTATACTGGCGTGTTAATAAATTGAGAGGGAGTAATCGATCTGGACTTGTCCCGGTTAAAGATAGGAACGGGGCACTATCCTATCGTGGATCGTCTTCTCCTTAGTGATAAGGAAAGAGTTAAAGAGAGATGGGCAAAACGATTTAAGATTGTGCTAAACTGGGATAGAGTTACAAGAAAAGATGAAAATAGAGGAAAATGAAAAAGTTTCTGACACCTTGGATGTGAATTATTTTGTGAGGAAGAACCCCTATAAATAATGTGGTAAATGAATTTCTTAAAGATGGTGTTTATAAGGTTAGAAATAAGCTACTGAAGATTATGACTATGAGTTTTGAAAAGGGGAAGTACCTAGCGATTTCAGAAAAATGCTAATTAAACCCCTGTATAAGAAAAGTAAAAAGAGCGAGTGTGGTAATTGTAGAGGTATTAGCCTGGTTGGTGTAGGTAGCAAGTTACTTAGCATGATGATACATCTTAGACTTAGAGATGCTGTAGACAAAGTTTTAAGAGAAGAACAGTGCAGTTTTAGGAATGGTAAAGAATGTGTGGACCACATTTTCACTCTTTGTCTTAAGGGAAGGCAATGGGAGAACACGGAATTAAATTTGAAAGTGAAACTTTCCTGGACTTATTGTGATAATTTGAGCATCCTAGATGAAAGTTTGAGCAAAATGAAATGAACTTTTAGAGGTTTTGCGAGTTCAGAGTGCTAGAATAGGTTTGAAAATTAATGTTAAGGAAATTAAGTCGCTAAGGCTAGAATTAGTAAAGATGAAAAGGCGACGTTGGATAAAATTTACGAAGAATAGGAAGATACAGTGATGACAGTGGTCTAGTATGATCCTGAAGCATGGGCGCCCCAGAAAACGGAAGAAGATTTGCTAGATGTTTTCCAGAAAAATTGCCTACGGATTGTTTTGGGTATCCGACTGACTGACCGGATTTCAAAGAGTAGACTCAATGAAAAGTGTAGTTCAATCTCGCATTCTAGGGCTATAATGAGAGAAAGGTTGAGACGGATAGGGCACAGTCTTCGGATGAAGGGTGAAAGATTGCCCTGTTCGGCCAACCGTCTAGGGTTAAACGGAAAACAGGTCGTCCTCGTTCGGGGTGGGAGGATCTCATAAGGAAAGATTTAAGGAAAATGGGAACTTCCTGGGAGGGTGTAAAGAGAAAGGGTTTGAATAGATTGGGATAGAGAAGGTGCGTTCGTAGCTGTGTTGGCTTCAGGCGGCTTGGTGCTGCGGTGAGCTGGTAGTAGTAGTAGTAGTAGCATGTCGTTGTATGATGTCCTCTTAATGATTTGTTTTTCATTTTATGAAGATTTGTATGATGCTCTGTCTAGACATTAGGAGGAGAACCTTAGATGAAATATTAGGTAGATTTTGGTTTTTCTTGTGGCTCATTACCTTCTAGAAAATTTAAGTCTCCTCTGTTTCTTTTCTTATGTTAATCTTTTTTAATATCCAAATCCTAAAAGGGGATCATAAGCCTACATTATGAATGTTAATAGTATGAGAAGAGATGGAATATGTTAGCTCTAGCCTAGTAGAAATCTTGATTGCTTCTCTTTCACCATAAAAATAATAGCTGATTTATTCGAAAGTTTTAAGAAACTGTGATGGCGAAATAGTCAAATTTTGAAATTTCAATGAGTCTTGGACTAGAAGCTCGGTCTTCTTGCGAAATTGCTTGTCTCAGCTTATATATTATGACTTATAATAAAAGAGGAGGGGGATTGGTTTAATGTTTGGCTTTAGAGGTTTCCCTTTTTAGGTCGGTTTTGATTATGATTGCTTGGGGGGGGGGGGGTCTTGATTCTGCAGAAAGAATTCTAATTTAGAGAATATTTTAATCCGATTTTAATATGTACCGTATAAGTATTTTCGAAGACCACGCTGCCTTTCCATGACGTACAAATAACAGTTCAATAAGGACACATCCTTTTATTTACCGTACAGTGTAATATCTTATTAAGATATGTTTTGTTAGTATTTTGGATTTTTTCTAAGCAAGCCGTGGCTTTTACATCAAAGAATAAGTTTGATTGAGTCCTTGGGTGCCTACCCAAGTCTGGAAGGTTTAATTTAAGTAATTGTAACCTTTGGTAATGAACCTTTAATACTGCTGTCGACTGCAGCCACCTTAGATGAGGTCTATTTGGAAGGTAAATGTGGATAGTGACTCAGAACTTGTCCCAAGATCGAAAAAACAAAAAACTAAAGTTAAGAAGTGAAAACAAGTTAAAAACAATTAAATATAAAAGGAGCAATGGAACATTTTGGTTGGATACGAAAAACTGTTTGAACAGTAAATAACTATCAGTTGACCATTGAAAAGGACTCTCTGCCCACTCTGGTGATAGTTCGATTGATCAAAACCACCTTAATATCTTTAATGACAATTTTTTTTCACGACTATTTTTTATTGTATTCCTTTTGTGAAACACCTGTCATTTTTTCTTCCCAACTATCCTCCCCTCTTCCTTCCTAAAATGTCGTCTTTATGTTTAGTGACAAATTTTTGAACACTTTAGTGTTGGGCAAATACAAAATACTGAAGTTTGCGAATATAATCAGGATGATATTGATGAGTCACTGGACAAAATTTACAACTTAAGGATATGTGAGCTGACTTGTATAGTAGGGAATTGTTTGGGAATCACTGGTTTAATTAGCTTTGTAATTTTCTTGTTACAGACTTTGATAAAATTCCTTTGTGTCTACGTTATAATCAGAGAATTATATTTAAGAACCAGTGACTTTGGAAGTTAGGTTCTGTTAATTCTAAGAATGTTCCGTAGAGAAATCATAAACTTAGGATTTCTTATCCACCTTCCTAACTTGGCATGATGGATCAACTGATCTATGCTGCTTTCCATTGTTTTATTTGATTCATAAGATTTGTAGACGCTTGTAATTTTACAAATTATGTTATACCTATTCGTTACACTTGAAGTAAAACTTGGACTCAAACTTGGAGCAAATATCTTAATATCATTTTTGTTTTACTGACCATTGATTATAAACTACAAGAATGTAGCTCGTCAAAGAAAGATGACCATAGTTAGAAGGCAATCACCTAAATACTACTTGCGTAGCTAGAAGGGATAAGGGGACACCCTCGTCTCTAGAGCAAAGCTTTTTGTTTGGTGCCATCTACGTATATCTAGTCGAAAACAGACCCAGTTAGGTTGTTAAGCTGGGGGGTGGAGCAGCTGATATTATCTGTTGGTGCTGGAAAACCTTCCTACCTCTCTACTAATTATATTTTTCAGTTCTTTACTCTCCTTTAAAATTTTGTTTTTGATTTATGTTCCCTCTGAAATCTGTAGTTTTGCAATAAGTCTATGGCTATAATTGCAAAGAAAGGACAAGACACTTAATATGCTTCGACTCAGTAATCTCTGATCTATCCATTCACCGAGCCAGAATAATGAAATTACTTAGAACTATTCCTAGAGAACGGTCGGAACTTGCTTATTTTTCCTTCTCAACGTTCACTCAGTTTCCCCTTTCTTTGCTCAAGCAACTATCCTTTTTCAAAAAGTTACAACTAACTTTCAGCCTAGTTTTCAATATAAACAACTGCAAGATGAATTTCAAAATATAATTGATTAGATAGTGTAACTTAAGTGGTCGAAAAATTCCATTTGCATATTAAATGCCAGACCTCAATATTAGTCTTATACATCACTTAGCTTCATTGTTATTTTGTTTCAGACTCACAAATAGAAAATAAAAGTTTGCTATATGTTATCAAAAGATTTCTATGCAATGTTTTGTCCAAGAGACCCCATGTAACCTTTCCATGTCCCTCTATAAAAAAGACCCTCTATAAAAAAGGCTTCCTTAATATATACTATTGCCCCAGGTGACCATCGATAAACTATATCTAAAACTACTACTACTACTAATAATAATAATAATAATAACTCACCGCTGCACCAAGCCACCTGAAGCCAACACAGCTACGCACGCTCCTCCTCTATCCCAATCTATTCAAAGCCTCCCTCTTTACACCCCCCCCCCCGGAAGTTTCAATTTTCTTTAAATATTTCTTTATGACATCCTCCCACCCCAACCATGGACGACCTGCTTTCCGTTTAGCCCTAGACGATTAGCCAAAAAGGACCATCTGGCAATCTGTATATCTAAAAAGAGTGAGGAAAATAAAAATAAATAAATCTGGCAATTAATTGTGTATGTATCTGCTCCTGAATAAACGGAGTTTATAATCAACAATATGTATCCTTTGTCTTAAAAGAGGGTGAGACATTAAACAGTTTTGGAGCCTTTCTATTCAAAAGTATTTTATTGTTTCCAAAAGAAAAAGTATATTGGTTTTTCTTTCTTTTTTCTGTTTTTTACCAACCGTGTGTGAAACAAACTCAGATAATTGGGAAAAGACAAACGCTCTTTATTTAAAAACTAGTTAAATATAAAGCGTGAAGTAGTTTAAAGCATTCGAAAATAGTTAAAAAGCAGAAATATATCAAAGTTGTGTAATAAATACTTAATAATCTTTAAAAAAAAAGGTGCAAAAAAAACTTGTGCACTCCTCTAGTAATATCTAGCGAATCTTCCCCTAATCGATAGATATTACGTGGATGATTTTTGTGCACGATATATAAATATACAAAGTTTGCATATGAATATTGCACTTTAGAAAGCAAATGATACACTGGTTACACTTTGGATTTATACATCTGTAGCTTCGTTTCTTTTCATTTCAGCGGCAGAATTGGCGCCATTTACTCTTGAATCTGGACTGTTTTTTCGTCGCGGACCTAAAAATACAGAGGGTGATGTTATATCAAACTGGCCTAATAAATTCATATGGCGGTTAGCTGCAAGACATAAATTAGAAAATAGAAAAAGGAAAGCAAGTGATAATTAATTACAGAAGAATTAGCATATTTTTTTTAGGAAACAAATGACTTAGCAAGATGTCATTTATTAGATTAAGGGATGATGAAGACCTTAGATAAAGTTTTAAGAAAAGAACGGTGTGGTTTTGGGGAAAAGTTTTGTCATCAAAATTTCACTCTTAGATTAATGATTTATAAGTGTGTGAATCATCAGACCCCTTAGCGGATAAAAAAATTGATGAGTTGGACAAAAAAGAGGCGAACGAGCTGAGTGATCCAGCCTAGTCAGACTCCACAAAGCTAAATTTAGATTTCACCTTTTGAAAGGGCCGTTAGAAAGTTTTAATTAGAAACATTGAGATTCATCTCACATGCTCGTAAAGGTACCTAGTACCTTCATTTGAAGCTAAAACATCGCTCTCAGCCCTGTGTGTTGTAATATTCTAGGGTGTTCTGCAGTAGTGTCTATGTTTTTAAAAGAAAAGGAATTAGTAATATATATATATATTTTTTTTTAAGAAGTTGAGCATTCTATGATTTATTTAGGAAATTGTACAGCTTTTAGACTTGCGGGAGTCCATTAAAATCTATGTATTTTCGTTTTTACTTTAAATTTCCCGTAAAAAGACACAATTTTGTAGAATGTTTAGAGTAGGTACATTTATAAAAGCTTTTTTTTCTAAACCTAGCTTAGAAACTGAGCAATCGACTCAAATGTTTTGCGATCCAAATAAAATTAATGTTCGAGCCACGCTAAAATCACACTTATCGACAGAAAAATACAGACGACCACAGTGAATCCCGTGCCCAAATTGATAAGTTTGAATATGGTGAAGTTTTTGTTGTTCTCGCCATTTCAATTTTCTATTTCTGTAATACAATTGTGACATTAAAATCAACCAAGATCCCAGATCATTCATAAATCTTGACCTTTTTTCGACAGGTGTTACTATAGTGCGGCTTGGGTGCTAAAGGAAAATGATATGTTTCCTTTCAGAATATTAATGGTTCGATTAAAAGAAACTTATGCTTAAAATATCATTAACTAAAACATAAATTAGAAAAAATAAATTTAGATCCTTTTCACCTTGTTTGAATTGTCGAAATTCACGTCTTATCAGTTTTTTTAATTTCTTTGCCAGGTATCAAACAACATCTGTTAACTGTGTTGAAGAAAAACACTATTGCTTTTTATCCTTTTTTTATATTGTAATGAGCGGTCTTTAGCTAAGTAACAGCAATAATGGAGAATTCCAATCTTTACACTGGCATGGGGAATGCGAAACGGAGAACAAAAATTGGAATTAAGTATGCCAAATATCCCGTAACTACCCGGAAATAGGAGAAAAAAAAATGTCTCTTAGGTTTTCATGAAAAAACTCTGAAAATGGGACCTCGAAATCCCAAACTCTGGTTTGTTTAGTTTTTGGTAAAGAAAAAAGGGCAAAGATACGAAACCATTTGCAGTCTCTACCGGTGGTGCTGATCCTCATATCGTGGCTCTTCAACCAGGAAGTGCTTCACATCCACTTCTTGTTTACTTTCCCCGGATTTTTTCAGGTACCTATTTGGAGCTGGGTCTACTCTGGCTAAGCTTACAGAGTCACACCCCTGACTCTCGTCCCAAAATAAATAGTCGGAGACACCAGGACTCAGAACCCCATCCTGAAGGACGTAGGATTAGAAGTCTAGTATGTTAACTACTCATCTCGAATGAGCCTACTTCTAGAAAAATTTAGGTTGCTCAAATTTTGTATGTACATAAAGATTAAGCCTAGAATTTGACAGAAACTAGTCCGTGCGAGGCTTTTTTCAAGAATCTTTTTATCAGTACATATACCAGAAGGGACTGTTGAATATAACCTATACTTAATAAGAAGTAAAAGTTAGTGTTCTAGCTGTGTCTTTGGCACAAGGGCATAATCCAATGGCAGAGGGGTCCCTAAATTCTTGTCATCTACCAGAAGTCTCTACTAGAAGAGGTTGCTGAATATAACCTAATATGGTGAGATGTCTTAGTTTTGACTTCTGGGGATCAGGACCTGGTTAGACCTTAATAGGGAAGATAAGGTCATGAGGGAATCTGCTAGAAAGGAATTCCAGCACTCAGTCGAATTTGGTGGAGAATAAAGTAATATTTCCTACTAGCATCTTTGGGGTATTCAGACTCATTTGATTTCTTTGGGGAAGAGGGGTCTCTAAGTTCTTTTGAGTCCGATCGGAAATCAATGTAAGTGTCCTGGTTGGGCTTTTTGAGAATCCTTTCGCCTTTCAGTCTATATGAGGGAAGGAGTTCCTAAAACACAGTCACCAAGATATCTCCAAGAATAGGCTGTTGGTTTGTAATCTAATTTACAAGGAAACTATTGCAGTTTTTCTACTTATTACATTACAGGAACCAAATCCAATCATACCTTTTTGGGGAAAATAAAAAGGGGGAGGATGTATTTTCAAGCAAAAAGGACATCCACCAAAACAGTTATCTTATTATAATAAAAATTTGTGGAAAGTGATAATTAATTTTTACACTGTGCCTTCCGCGGAAAATACTCCCCCCCCCCGGAAATTTCCCCCCCTCCCAAGAAATTACCCTGGGGAAATACTCCCGGCGGAAAAAAAAACCCCCCCCCCCCCCGGAAAAACCCCCGCGGAAAAAACCCGCGGAAAAAACCCCCCCCCCCCCCGGTAAATACCTCCAAGGAAAATAAGGCTTTCCAAATTTGAGAATTCTATTTGAGTTTATTTTTTTTATTTCCACAAGGGGAAGAAATTTTGGTACTTCTTTATTATGCGACACTCACTCAAGTTTACGCTGTGTAAAATTCGAGAACATGCCAGATTTTCGTTTGTTTTTTTGTTACTTTAGAAATAAATTTGGGCTATAGACTTGCATATTAGGGGGGGGGGTAAAGTATAGCGGGTCTGCATGCAAAACGTGTTTGGTACAATTTTTCTGCACATTAGATATATAAATAGAGAAGTGTATTTTAAAGCCAAATATACGGCCATGAACATAGTAAAGTAACATAAATGAAAGGCACAAATAACATAAACTTTGATCAGCGATCATCATAAAACACTTAAATGAAACACTATATAGTACTTAATACTTGGAAAAACGGTCTCCGAAAAAAAAACACTTAGCACTTGGAAAAAGCACTTAAATGAAACATTACATTTACTTTGTACTGGGATTATTTATTTATTTATTTTTTTAATTTTTTTTTTAGTTAACAGAATTTCCAGATACCTCGCTATTCTGCTGTAATTTTTTAGTGGCCATACCTAGAAAGAATTGTTACCTGACTTTAAAATATCCAAATACTTTACCCCCCCCCCCCTTTTGTGCAAATATATAGCCCAAATTATTTATTGTCATATATTCTGTCACTTGTCTTTGTCTTGTCTCGCGAAAAGCTGAAAAAAACTAAAGAAAAAACCGGTTTGTTCTCGAGTTTTAAACACCGTAAACTTGAGTGAGTTGCCCATAATAGTAGAGATGCCTTATTGACTCCGAACAGCACACCAAATATGGGCATGGAGTCATTAGGGAGAATGATTGCGTAATCGGTCAATGACCTCTTTCTCCAAGGGTGTTGTTGTTTTTGGCCAAGTGCCCGCTAGGGGCGAATGTTATGATCCTGGAATTGTTTCCGGGGAAGTTAATTAATGTCTGACAGATGACGTCAAGTTAATTAATGTCTTTGATGTATTTTCGAAGAGAATTGTTTCCGGGGAAGTTAATTAATGTCTGACAGATGATGTCATGATTGATTAATTTGTCACGAAAGGGGAATTAATTGTTGTTTCTAAGGAGAATTATTGATTCACGAAAGGAGAATTAATTTGTTGTTTCCAAAGAGAATTGTTCCCAAGCGAGTGTTTATTAATATCTTCGGAGTTCTTTCAAGAGAATTGTTTCCGGGTGAATGCTTTGATCTTAGCAATGAAGAGATTGATTCACGAAAGGGTTTTCAAATAATTTCAAATGTGACAACGCAGAGATGCCAAAAACAAAGGGGCCACGTGGAAATTACGTTTAGGAATTATTTGGGCGAAACCGTTTTAGACATTTTAGGGAATTATTTCGGCGAAACAGTTAGAGACATTTTAAAAGATGATTTTAGAAGAGGTTTTAGAAAAAGATTTGAGGGTGAAACTCTGTGGTCGTTATAATGCACAAGTTCCATTTGAACAGTGTCATGAGGTCCCCTACCCCAACCCCAATGGGTCCTCATACCCCACGGGTCCTCATACCCCACCCCAACCCCGAAGGAAGCCCCCGGTCCTCAAAGGTCCCCCAGGGTCCCAAAGGGCCCCCGGACCCCCAATGTTATGTTATGTTATGTTATGTTATGCTATGTTATGTTATGTTATGTTATGCTATATTATGTTATGTTATGTTATGCTATGTTATGTTATGCTATATTATGTTATGTTATGCTATGTTATGTTATGTTATGCTATGTTATGCTATGTTATGTTATGTTATGCTATGTTATGTTATGCTATGCTATGTTATGCTATGTTATGTTATGTTATGCTATGTTATGTTATGTTATGCTATATTATGTTATGTTATGTTATGTTATGCTATGTTATGTTATGTTATGCGATGTTATGTTATGTTATGTTATGCTATGTTATGCTATGTTATGTTATGTTATGTTATGCTATGTTATGTTATGCTATGTTATGTTATGTTATGTTACGTTATGCTATGTTATGTTATGTTATGTTATGCTATATTAGGTTATGTTATGTTATGCTATGTTATGTTATGTTATGCTATGTTATGTTATGTTATGTTATGCTATGTTATGCTATGCTATGTTATGTTATGTTATGTTATGCTATGTATGTTATGCTATGTTATGTTACGTTATGTTATGCTAGGCTATGTTATGTTATGCTATGTTATGTTTTGTTATGCTATGTTATGTTATGCTATGTCATGTTATGTTATTTTATGCTATGTTATGTTATGTTATGTTATACCTTTCAAAAGACATTTCAGAGCAAGTTCCTTTCTTCATGTC
>JAQQPU010001801.1:33952-75927 GCA_029168905.1 Artemia sp. Kazakhstan ARC1039 | reverse complement strand
AGGGCAAGGGTTGTAAGTTGTGTCCTGGGGGCATATAAGCTTTTTATTGAATGTGTAGAAACTTCAAAAGGGCTCATTCAATGTACAAATGAATGTGCATTGTCAGTTTAATATACATATACTGATATTTTGTAATCAAAATGTTAATATTACTTGATTTATTAAAGTTATAAAAGTAAAAACATTTATATTTTTTTCAGTAAAGTGAAAAATTATTGTGGTCATTAGATTGGAGGGAAACTAATCCCCCTACCACGCCCTCCCTCCCATTTGCCCATTATGTTTAAAACTAAATGTTGCCTTAAGATTAAATCAAAATGCACTGTGTTAATGCTAATTCCCAATAAGGCATCTCAGCAGTATCCCAAGAACAGCTGAGGGTATTATGTTCAAACTTTTGGGGCTACTTCTGCTCTTAAAATTTAACCAAATCAAAATAGCTCAAGTGTATCCAAGCTATCAAAGAAAGTAAACAGATTTTTTTGCAAAGTACATTGTCTGTTTAATATACATATACTGATATTTAGTAATAAAAATGTTAATATTACTTGATTTATTAAAGTCATAAAAGTAACAAAATTTATATTTTTTTCAGTAAAGTGCAAGTTATGTTCTGGCCTTGGGAAGAACATAGGGGTTTTGAGCCCAACTTATGTTAATTTCTGCTAGTTTTGAGTTTGACTTGGTTATTTATTGTAATTTCTGTTTGTTTTGGGTTTCATTTATTTATGAATGCTGATTTGTGGTAGTTTCACGCTTGGTAGATTATTTTATTTTAATTTTGCTCATTTTTAGTTTAATGGAGTTCTTTACTTTTGTTTGAAAAACTTAATTTGTAGAAAAAGATTTTTTTTAATTAATCAGTAAAAAAAGGAATAAAAGAGAATGCAGTTTATCTGTGAAGACCATGGAATAACCAGGACTATTTTCCTTTTCACTCATATTTTAAGATTTGATTTTGATTCCTTTTCACTCAACTTAATTATTCAGATGCTCTCTCTTTGGTTGCTATTTTTAGCTAAGCAGTTTTTTATTTATTCAAGAATTCAAGGTTTTCTTCCTAAATAAATTGGAATTCCTAAAATATTACAGTAACCTTATAATGCAGCCTTCACCCTTTTCTTTAAATAATGTGCTTTGCTTTCTTGAGGTCTGTAGTGAAGACCCATCCCCAATTTTTGTGCTTACTGTAACTGAGTGTTGCCAAACATGTTCTTGCTTAGTTCCAGGTGTTCCCATTAGCTTTAGATCTTATGCCCTCGGCTCAAGATCTTTGCTCCTAGAAGATGCTCTCTAATTGTATTTTTTCTGTTGCTGCTTCTGCGTTGATAGAAACCACCTCCCAGATATTATTAAGCTTCTAATCTTTCCATTCTCTCCAAAGATGCTGGTTTTCTTCCTTGACCTTCTCTTTGTCAAGTATTTTATTTATTTATCAATACAAACTTAAAATGGTAAGTAAAAGTTGGTCATTGCTATAATGAAAACCAACGAACGATAACAATGTAAAGACAAATATACTAGTAAAAAAAATAGAAAAATACACTTAGTTTTTTAAGAACATGGAAGAATCAGGGATATTTCCTTTTTAATCCAAGTTTTTAAACCGAATTTTCAGAACTTAAGGACTCAGTTTCTGTCTCTTTGGTTGTTGTTGTTGGCTAAGCTGACATTCTTTAATTCAGAATTTTTCCTAATTCAAGAAGTTTAGAAGCTTGGTCCCTAGACTGGAGATCTTTGCTTCCATAAGTCACTCTTATGATTCTATTCTCTCTTCTGGCACCTCTATGTTGGTAGAGACAACCTCCAAGATTTTATTAAACTTCAAATATTTCTATTTTGTTCAGGAGATGCCAATTCATAAATTATGACAGTAACATCCTAATGCAACCTTCATCATTTTTTTCAAATTAATTAAGAAAAAAACTTTCTGAAAAATAAGTTTTTAAAAGAAACGTAAACGCCTTATTAACCTTAAGGTCAGTAGAAAAAGCAACCATATATTACTATTAAAGTAAATGAAACCCAAAATAAACAGAAATTAAATAAACAAACATAGAACAGGTACTAATATAAATAAATAAATATTAAAACGTAAAATGAATATGCAAATTAAGCTTTAAATGAAAAAATATCACAGCAAACCAGAGTTGGGCTACTGCCCCCTTCCCTAACTGTAAAGTCTAAAGCCTACTGCATGATTGGCACTTCATTGAAAACGAATTATATTATAAATTTTTTCTTTTGTACTTATTGTTACATTGAAAATAATAATTACAGTGAAATAAAATCTTGAACTGATGAGCTTTCAGCAATTAATATAATAATATATCAAATATTCAATTTAATTTTATTAGTTCTTTCCAAGACTTTTAAAGACCCATTCAGTTTTTGCTACAAAAAAAGTTTGGCTACTGTCTCCTTCCCTACAGCAGCATTCACATGCGTGTCTATCTAGAATCTCATGTGTAGACACGTGTCTGGCCAGAAATCAATTCCTAGGAGTTGTCATTTTAGCCAATCAAGAGAGCTTATGAGGGCAAACCTTTCAAAATTATAATCCCCCTTTTTTTTTACTGTCACAAGATAATGGATGAGACAAGCCAAACAATTGCCTTAGTGTCCTTCACTCTCATGTCTGGTGTTGCATATTTGCCTAAAATGAAAAAAACAATTAACAAGAAAACAAAAATTAAATTTCAATTTAAAAATGTAAACATAGATGATGAAATTAGTGGAACTTGACACATTCTGATTGGCTGTAGTCAAAAATCCTAGACTTTGAGTTCTTGAGTCTAGAACTGATACTTAGCTGTAAATTGTCTAGCCAAGCACAAAATTTTACTTGTGAACGGTAGTTGTTTAGACATTCATGTCTGGCCAAACACATGTCTAGACATGGGATTATAGCTAGACACGCATGTGAACGCCGTTTAACTGTAAAAATCTAAAGCATTCAGTGTCATTGGCGCTTTACTGAAAACAGATTATATTACAAATATTTTCTCTTGTATTTATTACAACATTAAAATAAAAATTTAAATTACAGTGAAATCTTGAACTGATGAGCTTTCAGTACCTAATATCATTATATATCAAATATTAAGTCTAATGTTATTGGTGCTTTCCAAGACTGTTCAAGACACATATAGTTTTCAGTAAGGCGCCAATGACACAATAGGCTTAAGAATTTTACAGCTGGGGAAGGGGGCAGTAGCCAAACTCTTGTTTTAGGGATTTTTGTCTGTTTTAAGCTTGAGCTGCATATTCAGTTTAAGTTTCAGTTGCTTTAATGTTTATTTATTCGTTTATATTATTACCTGTTGTATGTTTGTTTGTTATGATTGTTTATTTAATTTGTGTTCGTTTTGGGTTTCATTTATTCTTTAATAGTAATTTTTGGTCATTTTGAGTCTGAATTACCATAGGAATTTATTTCTGCTGATCTCAACTTTAATATAGCCTTTGCTTTTCTTTGAAAAACTTCTTTTTTGGAATTGTTTTTTTAAAATCAATTTCTGATTTAAAGTTTTAAAGATTAAAGTTTTAAAACTTTAAAGTTTTAAAGTTTTTCAACATTCCCCATTTTGAAATCATGAAAAAAGTAACAATATTGAAGTAACAAAGCAAAGAAAGTATCAAACTAACAATAAGCAAATTGCATAACTGACAGCCCTTACCCTGTTAATCAAAGTTACTTTGTAAATCAGTAGATCAAAGTAACAATAAGCAACTTGCTTAACTTACAGCAATTGCCCGATGGCTGGGGGGTGATTTCAGCCCTGGAAGCATAGTTATTTGGCCTTTGGACTAAAGTTGAACAAAATGTGTATCTCAAGATTTTGACCAGATACATTTGGGGAAAACGAGGGGGGAGCGGCTGGCTACCCCTTTATCACTTTTGACTCTAAAAAGGGAACCCAAATGAATGAGCCCCCTCCAAAGTTTACGTGACCACTCCTCCCATAAAAAATATAACAATAGGCAACTAGCATAACTTATAACCATTTCCCTGAGGGCTGGGGTATATAAAACCCAGAACCATAGTTATTTGACATATGGGCTATTTTGAAGAAAATGGCTATCCCAAAATTTCGATTGGAAGCATTTGGGGAAAAAGGACGTAGGAGGCTGTTTGCCCTCCAATCACTCTTGATTCTTACAAAAGGGAACTAGAACTTTCGATTTAAAAGTATGAGCCCTCACTGAAGTCTTTATGGCCACCTTTCATAAAAACCTTATATGCTAGCAATGGAAAGCTTGGATGACTTGCAGCCCTTGCACCTAGGTTGGGGGTTGTGTCAACCGTGAAGGCATTGTTGTATGATCTTTGGATTATTTTGACACCTCTTCTGTAAAAACCTCATATACCCTCCAGGGTATAACCTAAAACCCTTTCCCTTGGGCTGTAGGGGTTTGTGTCAGTCCTGAACACATTTTTGTATGACTATTTTGAACAAAATGGCTATCTCAGAATCTTGATTGGATGCATTTGGAGAAAAAACGATGTTGGGAGGTGGGGGCTAGTTGCCCTGTAATCACTTTTGACTCTGCATTTGGGGAAAAGAAGGTATGGAGGGGGGGGGACGGGGAGAGTCGTCCTTCAATAACTCTTGACTAAGCATGGGCACTGTTCTGTTTTTCTGAAGAAACAGAAAAAAATAAACAGGGCTTGAATGAAACAGAACAGGTCAACAAAAACAGAAGACCTGTTTCTGTTTCTGTTCTGTTTTTTGGTAAAAACAGAAAACAGCTGTTTTTCAAACACCTAAAGCTTAGAGAAGAAAAAAAAATTGTAAATGACAAGTTTTGGTTTATTATCAGTACTATTGCAGCATTTTTCCACCAAAAAGAAGTTTTTCAATAAAGTGGCGAAAAACTGTCTGTACCCATAACATCGCCATCTTTTTTTATGGTTATTTTCTTCAATTTTTCCGTTCCTTTTTTCCAAAAATACGCTTTTGTGTTCATACAGAATCTCCTCGAATTTCCCCGAAATGCATACTAGTTATTTGAGACGTTTTGAAAATAAAATAATTTTCGTTGTCAAATTGCGCAGTCAGCTCAAAGTCATTAGTGTTTAAGTAGAGCCCATAGTTGCTTTTGCAGGGGACAGTCTCCCCCTCCAGACAATGCTTTCCCCTTCCCCCATCCTGATGCTTGAAAGCCGTCTAAAACAATGTATGAAAGAAGAAAAATGCACGGGAAAATTACACTTCTTACCGCCAAGTAAAAAATTTTCGTTGCCTCGTGGCTTAAACCACTTTTTAAGATTAATTATTTCCTAGGCAATTTGTGTGAGAGACAAATCAAAAGTAAAATTCATGTTTAAGGGTACTTTGCATATTTTTACGGCGCTTTACGCTAGAAAATAATTTTCTAGACCCTCCACCAAATTCATTTGGTGTAAATATGTAAAATGAAATTTCTCAAATTCTGAATTTCAAAAATCTTAGACCATTTGCTACATAATACTTTCTTTAAGTATTCTCTTCTCTTATATAGGTTTTCAAAGGGATGTAAATATAAGAAAAACTGTACTTTTTGATAACTTAGTTCGAAAATTCCTTTTGCTTTGTGGCAGAAAATACTTTTTCCAACCCATGTACTTGCTTTATTAGAGAAAGTGTTAATACTTCAAACTTATGTTTTAAGAATACGAGTGGGCATGTTTTTGATTATTGAGGCACGTTTTTATGGTCCATTCCCAAAGGAAACGGGGTAGTGACAACCTCGACTATTAATGTTTGAGCAAGTTTAACGTGTCTTCGGATAGCCTATGCTGCAACCTCGTTTTTTGACAGACTCCCAGCTCCCCACTCTTCTTCTCCATTACTTTCACCGCCCTATTCCTTAGACACTGCTTCAGTTTATTCAGATTCTTCAGCAAACATATCTTCATTTCAGGAGTTTTCAGAACAAGGAACAGAAAGACCGTCTGAATCATTTTCACCAGTTGGATTGACATAGGCTAAGCTTCGAGTGGACTAAAATCCAAGAACGCGTGCAACAGATGAATGAAGATAATGTTAAAAACATAAAGTTCAGTAACGGGCTCATATCCCACAGGCTTCGGTGACATTGTTCCCAGAATCAGTCACAACGCGGAACATCTTATCTGTCATTGAAAACTTCCTGATTGCAACTTGGATTGATGAAAGGATGTTAGTAGTTGTATGAGAATACTTATGCCTCTTGAAATGTGAAAGATAGTGGTGCAACCTCTGCTCATTTTTCATCTTCATGTGGTAATAGGCAGTGATACCTATAAAGCCAGATCCTTTTGCAGGCCAGCAGTGAAGTCATCTTTTCAGAGTGGTAGATCTTAAAGTAGCCTTCTGAACTTCTTTTTTTCTGGAAGCAAAACTTATGTGACAATGGACGGTTCCCCCAAACGGTGCTTTCAAGCTCCTTGTTTTTTTTTTGTTTTTTTTAATAAGCTGTTTCATATCTGCCTTATCAAACACAGAAAGTGTCAATTTGTCCTTAAACAGGGTTTTGCAGCAGAGAACCCGCAGACTAGCTTGTTTTAATCGATTGGAAATAAAGAACCGTCGTATCTCTGCTCTTCTTATTCCAGATTTCAAACAATCCATTGCCCTCTGTGTCACTTGCTTTACTAACTGGAGCTTTCTCAAGGGAAGCAGCCTGACTTGATATATTTTTTTTAGTTGATTTGGGTTTGTTATTTGCTGCACCAGCCGCATATACTTTATCTTTGTGCATATCAATTGTATGCTTCCTTTTAAGATAGTATATAAATGGTATGACAGAGACTTCCTTAGCCTTTAGAGACGCTGTTCAGAAGTTGCACCTAATACTTTCTTTGCTTCCTTTTTCCGTAGGGTACCCAAAGAGGTATCTTGGAACATCCAAGCCGTCATCAGAAAATGACATCATGCTTGTCTTAAAACAAATGTTGATTTTAAGATTTCTCACAAAATTAGAAGCAACTTCCAGTAGCCGACCATTTTGACAATTGCACCTCCAGCGAAATATCTGACCTCTTTCACCTCAGTGGCGTAATTAGGGGGAAAGGGGCCAATTCCCCCCTGAACGGTTTCGTTATGAATGGAATGGTAATATAAATGTTTTTACTTTTATAACTTTAATATACCAATTAATATTAACATTTTGATTACTAAATATGAGTATATGTATATTAAACTGACAATGCACATTCATTTGTATTTTTTTCAGTAAAGTGCAAATTATGTTCTGGCCTTGGGAAGGCATAGGGATTTTGAGCCCTACTCATGTTAATTTCTGCTCGTTTTGAGTTTGACTTGTTTATTTATTGTAATTTCTGTTCGTTTTGGGTTTCATTTATTCATCGATGCTGATTTATGGTAGTTTCACGCTTGGTAGATTATTTGATTTTATTTTTGCTCATTTTTGGTTTAATGGAGTTCTTTACCTTCCTTTGAAAAACTCATTTTGTGGAAAAAGTTTTTTTAATTAATTTCTGTTCGTTTTTTATTGACATAATCTTTTCAGGGAAGAAGAAAATAATACTTTAAATCTTTTTGTTTTTTTAAGACTTTATAGTGTAGCCAGCTATTTGTGTACTGGAGAAAAATTTTCAGCAATTTTTAACAACATACCGTACACCCTTTTAAAAATCTGGACACAAATAGTAGTGTTTAATTTAGTTTCATACCTCCTCTAGTGACCTGACATATAGAACTTGATACCATTCGCAAAAAAAAAAAAAAAAAATCTGTTTATTTTCTTTGATAGCTTGGATACACTTACGCTATTTTGATTTGGTTAAATTTTAAGAGTAGAAGTAGCCCCGAAAGTTTGAACATGATACCCTATGTCGTTCTTGGGATACTGCTGAGATGCCTTATTGGGAATTATCATTAACACAGTGCCTTTTGATTTAATATTAAGGCAACATTTAGTTTTTAAACATAATGGGCAAATGGGAGGGTGGGCGTGGGAGAGGGAGTAGTTGACCTCCAATCACTTTCGACTATAAAAAAGGGCATTAGCCCTTTCTATTGTCAATCAAATGAGCCCTTTTTGAAGTTTCTTCGACAACTCCTTTGATACAAAGTGGCCTGGTCTAAAAAAAAGAAAAAAAATAATAATACATTGTACCCACATCGATCTTCACTATAAGAAGGTCAAGCCTTCCAATCACTTTCGACTATTAAAAAGGGTACTAGCGCTTTCAATTTCCAATCGAATGAGTCCTTTTTGGGATTCTACGACAACGGTTTCTATAAACGCCTTATATGCACCTAGGGCATAAATTACAACCCTTGCCCTGAGGGCTGTGAGGGAGTTGTCATCCTCAAAGACCTAATTTTCAGAACTTTCAACTACGTTAAACATAACGGTTATCTCAAAATTTTGCTTGGATGTGTTTGAGGAAATGATGGGCGTGATAGGGGCGTTAGTTGCTCTCCAATCACTTTCAACTATTAAAAAAGGCACTAGTCCTTTCAATTTCAAATCAAATGAGCCCTTTTGAAGTTTCTACAACAACGCTTTCAATAAAAACCTTATATGCCCCCAGGGCATAACTTACAACACTTTCCCTGAGGACTGGGGGGGGGGTTGTCATCCTCAAAGAAAGAATTTCCGGAACTTTCAACTACGCTGAACAAAATGGCTATCTCAAAATTTTGATTAGATGTGTTTGGGGAAAAGGTGGGCGTGAGAGGGGGGTTAGTTGCCCTCCAATCCCTTTCGACTATTAAAAAGGGCACTAGCCCTTTGAATTTCCAATCGAATGAGCCTTTTTTGAAGTTTCTACGACAGCGCTTTCTATAAAAACCTTATATGCCCCCAGGGCGTAACTTACAACCCTTGCCCTGAGGACTGTGGGGGAGTGTCCTCCTTAAAACCTTAATTTCTCTCTGGAAATCAACTAGTTGAACAAAATGGCTATCTCAAAATTTTGATTGGATGTTTTTCGGGAAACGGTGGGTGTGGAAGAGGTGTTAGTTGCCTTCCGATCACTTTCCACTATTAAAAAGGGCACAAGCCACTCCAATTTCCAATTGAATGAGCCCTTTTCGAAGTTTCTACGACAACTTCTTCGTTACGAAGTGCCCTGGTCTTAAGGGAAAAAAATAATAAATAATGCATTGTGCCAACATCGTTCTTATATGCCCCCAGGGCATAACTTACAACCCTTGCCCCGAGGGGTGTGGGAGGAGTGTCATCCTCAGAAACATAATTTCCAGAATTTTTAGCTACGTCGAACAAAATGGCTCTCTCAAAATTTTGATTGGATGTGTTTGGGGTAATTGTGGGTGTGAGAGGGGTGTTAGTTATCCTCCAATCACTTTCGACTATTAAACAGGGCACACGCCCTTCTAATTTCTGATTGAATGAGTGCTTTTGTAAGTTTCTACAACATCACTATCTATAAAAAACCTTATATGCCCCCAGGGCATAACTTACAGCCCTTGCTCCGAGGGCTCTGAGGGGGATATCATCCTTAAAGACCTAATTTCTAAAACTTTTAACTACGTTGAACAAAATGGCTATCTCAAAATTTTGATTGGGTGTGTTTGGATAAATGGTGGGCGTGAGAGGGGGATTAGTTTCCCTCAAATCACTTTTGACTATTAAAAAGGACACTAGCCCTTTGAATTTCCAATCGAATGAGCCCTTTTTCAAGTTTCTACGACACAGATTTCAATGAAAACCTTATTTGCCCCCCAGGGCATAACTTATAAACCCTTGCCTTAAAGACTGTGGGGGGATTGTCCTGCTCAAAGGTATAATTTCCAGAACTTTCAACTACGTTGAACAAAATGGCTATCTCAAAATTTTGACTGGATGTGTCTTGGGAAATGGTGTGAGTGGAAGGGTGTTAGTTGCTTTCCAGTCACTTTCGACTATTAAAAAAGCACTAGCCATTTCAATTTCCAATCGAATGAGCTCTTTTTGAAGTTTCTATGACAACGCTTTCTATAAAAACCTTATACGCCCCAGGGCATAACTTACAACCCTTGCCCCGAGGGCTGTGGGGGGGGGGCTGTCATCCTCAAAGACCTAATTTCGAGAATTTTCAACTACGTTGAATTAAATGGCTATCTCGAAATCTTGATTGGATGTGTTTTGGAAAAAGGTGGGCGTGAGAGGGGGGTTAGTTGCCCTCCAATAACTTTCGACTATTGAAAAGGACCCTTTGAATTTTCCAATCGAATGAGCCTTTTTGAAGTTTCTACTACAATGCTTTCTATAAAAACCTTATATGCCCCCAGGGCATAACTTACTGCTCTTGCCATGAGGGCTGTGGGGGAGTGTCCTCCTCAAAAACATGATTTCTATCTGAAAATCAACTACACTGATCAAAATGGCTGTCTCAAAATTTTGATAGGATGTGTTTGGGGAAATGGTGGGTGTGGAAGGGGTGTTAGTTGCCTTCCAATCACTTTCAACTATTAAGAAGGGCACTAGTCGTTCCGATTTCCAATCGAATGAGTCCTTTTCCAAGTTTGTATGACAATTCCTTCGATACGAACTGCCCTTTTATGGAAGAGAAAAAAATAATAATACATTGTACCAACATCCTTCTTTACCTAGGCAGCGCGATTGCGCTGCCTATGATGCAATAAAACGTGCTAGCAAAAACGTATGTTTCTACTGGACAAGACTTCAATAAATTTACATTCCTCTCTGACTAAACATTTAAGAAAATTTTCAATTAATAATCTATATTTATCATGTATAGACTAGTATGGTGATCATAGCAAGTCACTGTTATCTAGCAGCATAAATTCCATAAAAACTGTTGAAATTAAAGTTTTCCTAGTTAAAGGTGCAGATTACTTCCCATGTAATGTAGGATACAGAGGCCCTACCAATGGAACTTGAATATACAGTAATAAGCGATTTGTTTGAATCCTGCTTCACCTAGAAAGTATCTATGCAGCTTTGCTGCTCAATTGACTGAATTATATACACTAAAAAAATAAGTTGTTTAGTGGAACAAAACTGCATCTTTACCATTCTCCCATTTACACACCTACCTACTCTCATCTGACTCCTAAGCCCTAATTTTTTCCTAGTTGAGTGCCATCATTTTACTTACTTCTACTGTATATTAACGCTCCAATTCCAAAAACTGTATGGGGCGTAACCGCCTTTCTTCAAAATTTCATATTATGACTTAAAACACTATTTTGTAAGTTCGAAATTTCTTAATATCTCATTCTTGAATCAATAAAGTAAAATCGAGAACAGAAGAAAAACAGTTAGAAAAAAAACAGAAACAGGACAAAATAATTATTGTAAAAACAGAAACAGAACAGAACAGGTAAATAAAAAACAGGTTATCTGTTTCTGTTCTGTTTTTGTTTTTATGTAAAAACAGAACAGAAACAGATACTTTAAAAACAGAACAGAAAACAGAAACAGTGCCCATGCTTACTCTTGACTCTTAAAAAGGCAGCTAGAACTTTTAAATTTTAATCAACCTCCTCCCAAGTTTATGCAACCACCCTCTCCATAAAAACCTTATATGCCCCTGGGGAATAACTTGCAACCATTGCCCACGGGCTCTGGGAGTTGGTTTCAACCCTGGAGGCACTGCTATATGATTTTTGGACTATTTTGAACAAAATGGCCATCTCTCAAAATTTCGATCGGATGCACTTGGGAAAAAGAGGGCTTAGGGAGGGGGGGTAGTTGCCCTTCTATCCCTTTTGACGTTTAAGAAGGGAAATAGAACTTTCTATTTCCAATCAAATGAGCCTCCTCCAAAGTTTGTATGATTACCCCTTCCATAAAAACCTTATGTGCCCCCAAATTATAGCTTATAATTCTTACCCCAGGACTTTGGGGGGTTTTGTCAATCCTGGAGGTATTGTCAAATAATCTTTGGACTATTTTGGATAAAATTGCTATCTCAAAATTTTGATTGGATGCACTTGGGGAAAAGAGGGCATGCCTATGGAGGAGGGGAACTAGTTGCCCTCTAATCACTTTTGACTATTAAAAAGTGTGCCAGAATTTCTTATTTCCAATTGAATGAGCCTCCCCTGAAGTTTATATGACCACTCCTTCCATGTGAAGTGTCTCTGGAAAAAAATGATTATGAATAATAAAACATTGAAGCCTTATGGCCTTTAGTATTGGTAACGCTATATCATTGCCTCTGATTATTTGTTTTCTTGTAGTCTGTAGTGAAGATCTATACCCATTCGTAACTGGGTCTTGCCAATCACGCTCTAGCTTGGTTCCAGGTGTTTTTATCAGCTTTGGAGCTTGGTTCCCAGGCTGGAGATCTTTGCTCTCATAAGCTGCTCTGCCTTCGAGCAGAACAGCCTCTGAGATATTATTGAGCATCTAATCTTTCTATTTTCTCTCTAAAGATGCTGGTTTTCTTCCTCAGTCTTCTGTAGCTTCTCCCAAGGCGCCCTTATTAATGGGTTCTCTGTCTGCAATGTTGCAGTGGTCTGTGTTGAGGCAGCATCTTCAAGATCTTGCATCTGTTGAGAATAGAATCTGTTGAGTTTGTCCACAACATTCAATGTTTTTAGAATATGGTCTCTCATTAATAACTGCTCCTTTAAATTTTGTCTTGGTGTCCCACATGACTTTACAGCAATGATGCCTGGTAGTTCAAAGCCTCATTTGCTCTTTAGTTTCTATGATTTCAATTTTCCAATCTCGATAATAAATCCAATGCAAAGCATTTTCTTAGTTGCATGGCTTCCAAATTTTATTTTGTTAAGACTGGAAGTATACATTATAAGACTTTCTTCAATTTCTATGTGAAAAAAATCTTGCCCTAAAGGGCCAGGCAGTTGTATTATTAAATATAAATAACAATTTTTAAGCATTAACATTAGGCGTTTAGGCGGAAGCTTAAGTTTAGGTCACATTTTTTATTGCTATAACATTATTATTATTTATTTATTTCCCTCCAAATCGAGTATATAAAATACATAAATGAAATTGCAAAAGAAAAGCAAAATGCTTCGGCAAACGTAACAAGAAATTGATTTAAAATAGGCTAAACAACATAACTGAATAAAATACGCGATCAAAAACGACAACAAACTATCAAACATTTTTTTAATTTTGGAAAAAAGGGAAAAGGTTGTGCAAGTCAGACAATTCTCAGACTTATGTTAAAAGTTTTGTCTCTTAATCCTTGCTCAATCTAATTTGAATCTCATTTTAAAATCTTTAATTTCAAATCTAAAAGCTAATTCAGTATTACTAAAACAAATTGGAAAACCAAGAAAAAATTTACAATATTTAAAACGGCAAACGCGAATTGAAGACAAATCGCAGACTTTAAAATCTCGAAAAAGAAGGACAGGATAGAGAACATGCGGGAGGGCAACTGCATTAAAAAAGAGAACCTAAAATATCACGGCGATAGATACCACAAAGCCCTGTTATTGAACCTAATGCTTTTCTAATTTTTTCCTGAAATCTTATCCTTTGATAAGAATGAAATCTTACCTTTTTTTAAGTTAAAATTTTTGTTTCAGCATGAAATCATAAAATTGGCTTTGGACCTTAATTTGCAAGTAATAGGAGCATTGGAAATGGGCAGTATGCTTCAAGAGGAAGATGTTTTGTTTGACGAAGTTTATAGCGTACAGGATATTATATCCAGGTTTGTTTTTCTACACTTTTTACAAAAAAAAAGTTAAAACAAAGTTTCTCAGCGTTTTGACTTTTCATTCCCAGGGTGATTTGTCGTATTTTCAATACATGTCTAGCTACATTTAAATTGAATACAGTGAAGTCAAGTGCCAGATCTATTAGCTTTCAGGAGCCTCACGGGTCTGAGGTTTTCAGTGTGTGGTAGTAGTTTGTCTATGTAGATTGACCTGTAATTAAGAAGCAGTGTAATAACCAGATTGTAAAAGAGGTGAAAAACCCTTTTTGGTGATCATGGGCTACTATCTTATGAAGAGTTTTGAAAGAAAAGTAAAAAGCAGTGTTAAAACCAAAAACAAGCAAAATTACAGTCAAACTTTCATCAAACTGGCATTCCTGTGAATTAATCAATGAAACTTTAAACAGACAGAAATAAACTAAAATGAACAAAAAAGGAAAGTAACTCTCTTTTATGCCAAGTCATGAATTCAGTTTTTTTTTTTTTTTTTTACCAAGTCAGGTCCTAGCTCGTTATCATACCGGGTCAGAACTTAGTTTGCTTTCACACTGAGTTAGTCTATGAAAATACTGTCAAGTTCCATAGACTGCACTTATCTCGTTTTGTATCAACTCTGGACTTGACTCGTTCCTACACTGAATAGCTCATTTTTTTTACCTAGTCATTCTGTAGCAATGGCATTCAATTCTGCAGCTTGGGCTTAGCTTTTTTTGCACTGATCCAGAACTGAGTTTGTTGTTTCAAAGAGTCAGTCCACAATATTGTGGTTACATTCCACAGTTTGGACTTCGAGTGTTTTGTACCAATTTAGTATTTAGCAATGCTGCAGACGTCTGTATTAGGGACTTGCGAGTCAGACCGCAGCATTAGCGCAAAAGGTTGGGAATTAGTTCGTTGTTGCATCAGGTCAGGATTTATCTCATTATTTCACTGATTCAGTCCACAGCAATGCTACAAAATTCTTGTACTTGCATTTTGGTAGTAGCACCCATCTTCTCTTCAGTAACGAGGGGAAGTTCCTTAGTTTGGACTTGGCTTGTTTTTGCACAAATTCGGGACTTCGTACTTTTGTCTTCCTACTTTTACGCGCATGGTACTCAGATGTACTTTAAACTTTTTGGCCACTACTTTGGGTCAATAAGGCAGAGTGGACTAGTTTTCAGAGGGCTTCTGGAGTTCAGAGCCGCAATTTATGTTCCTAGTGGAAGTGCTTAGATCCATTTGAAATTTGGGAGGCAGGTACCCCTAGTCAAGGAAACATTCCGCAAAAAATTTTGAACCACCGACCCTCACGGTCCTAGCCGAGTGGATTGGTGCGCTGGATTTAGGATCCTTTTTCCGAGAGGGCGAGGGTTCAAATTCTAGTGCACCCAATTATTCGGTTTGGGACGGGGGTTCAGTGCCGTGGCTCTGTAAGTTTAGCCAGAGTCGATTCAGCTCTAAATGGGTACCTGGAGAAATCTGTGGAAGATAAACAGGAAGAGTGTGTGAAAGCACAGGATTGCTGGCCCCCGTCCCCCCATTACACTTCCTGGCTGAAGAGCCTTGAGACGGAGATCAGCACCGCAGGTTCGGACCTTAAGGGTCTAGTGCCGCGTCATTTACCTACTTTTACCCTCACGGTTCTGGCGCTAGTAGGCTTCAAAGTTTTGTACCAATTTTTGAAATTCCGAAGCCTCCTAGCACAGGGACTGTAAGAATCAGCCGTCTTAAATATCCTGAGGAATTTCTTCTTGGCCTATGATATGTGGGTACTGAATACAAATTGGATATAGACACTCGCGCAGAAGATAGGTACGACTTAAATTTGGTGCAAACATCTGAAAATCCACCTTTGTCCTTTTGTTCCAAAATAACTACTACATACCTATCAAGTAAATCAAAGCACTCCTTAGTGCAAATGTCGGAGAAAGAGCGTGCAGACCTAAAATTAATTTTTGACATTTCTCATTGGTAATTGTTTTCTTCATTACTTGTTGACTCAAGAAACCTTGCTTTAAAAAAGAAACGAAAATTAAAGATGTTTAATTTGTCTCTGAGCAAAACTGTGGCAGAAGCTCTGCTAGAACTGTTTTGTTGAGTATACTGTCCAATACTATAACAAGTAACTTAAATTTGTAACAAAGTATTAGATATCAAGTACTTCTATAATTTTTACTTAAATATCAAATACATGGACAAAAATGTATTGAAGTAGTACTTGAGATTTAATCACATAGGCTGTCCTTGGATAGGAGCTTGAGTACTTTTCTAAGTGCTTTATAGAAGTGATAGATAAGAAAAAACTTGAATTTTTATTAATAAAGACTGAACCGTATAACAAGTAATTATTCAACTATCTGACACTAATGTGTAGTCACTAATATTCACATCTTCAAAACTAAAACAATGAATGAAATACAATAAACTGCTCAGGGATATGCTTGATACTACTGGTTCTTCTTCCTGATTAAGAACTGGCCATTTGATTTGATCATTGCCAAGCACTCAAATATGACATCTCTCAACAAATACGTCAGTTGAGAAAGAATGGAATCTCCTAAGGAGAAATGCCTTTCAACAGGCTCTGAAGGAGACAAAAGACATTTGTACTTTCTGAAAACTTAGCAGACGTGAGGTAGTCCTTAAAATTTGTCACCCACGAACAGGGTTGTGGAGTTGGTCACTTTCGACTCCACCAACTTAATATTTAGTCCACAGACTAAATATTACGTGCTCTAACTCCTAACATTTTTTCAAAGAAGTAAAAACTCCGACTCTAACATTCCTGCTAATTTACTGCAGAATTAATAAGAGACGTTGATATTAATGAGAAATCTTTGTTAAATTTCTCAGCTATAATGCAAACTAAGCTGATGAGACTTAATCTGTTCTCTTTACCAGGGGTCCATGTTCTGTCATTCGAAAATGTGTCCACAAAGAAACAGGAAAGACATTTGTCGTGAAAATCGTAGACGTTGCCAAGTTTACATCAATGCCTGGCCTTAGCACTGAAGGTAAGGATTTTATGTCAGTCAATTCTCTTATTTGTTTTTTTGCTGATTTATCAGTTTGCCAAGGCTTTTGAAGTGTCACGGCAGGGAAGAGCTCTCTTGTTATGATATGGTTTGGAGAACGTGGCTCCTCTAAAACAGGGCCCATTAAAGGATCAAAAACACTATGTTAGTTGAGGCTCAGTCTCCCCACTGACGGATCCAGGGGAGTGATCCCCCCCCCTCCTAGACTGGCTGTAATTTTTTGGTTTTTGTTTTACTGCACTTACGGAAGTCTGCATTAACGCATGTTCTAACTACTTTAACTAGATCTAAAACCTTTTTACATTACGTTCATTCCCCAGCTTTTCCTCCACTGCCGTTTCCTCCTCGAGTATTTCTCACCTCATAGCATAGCAACAGTTTACCCGGTAAATTTTAGCTAGTTCTCGCCAGTCGTCTCCTTATTCGAGACGCAACACAACCGGTTCTGAATGTTCTGAAATGTCAAAACAAACATTTCGTTCCAGTGTATAGCGAAATTTGAATGTGCTTCTGTCACGAGGACTTTCGTTGTTTAAGCGATATTAATGTCGGGAAAACGCAGACAAAAGACGCTTGACAGCTTTGTTATTTCAAAGTCTCGCAGAACAGATATTGTAACTGTAACTGCAAGTAGCTCTTCAATTAGTTCTGTTGGAAGTGGCGAACATGGACAAATTACGGACACTTTGCAATCTTCTGTCAACCCCGTAAGCGTTCAGAGTGATCCTACAACAACACCCCCGCCCCCTGCACTGTTTTCAGAAAAAAAAATATTGGGATCCACATCGGTGCAACACATGCCATTAACGACCGAATGAGGTGCGAGCTTCTGGAGAGGCCATGGAAATTGCCGTTTGGATACCAAATGCTGCATTCTGTTCATTTAAAGATGGAAAAGATGAAAAAAGGTACTTGAACGATTCTCATTTGTAGAGTTTCCACTGACTTTTATATTCTGCTGCCCAGAAAGGCATTTTTGTCAGAAAATTTGCCAAGTTACTGGGAAAAGATGGAGACCTGACATACATGATACTTCCGAGTACCATCGTGACGCAGTAGAAGCCGGAAATTCGTTTCTAAGAGCCTACTATTCTCCGCGCGAATCTGTTAATAACCGCGTTAACGAAGAGCGAGTGGAGTAAGTAACAGAAAACACAGAGAGGCTAAAGCCGATTCTGGAATTAATCATATTTCTAGGAAGGCAGAATATTCCACTGAGGGGCCATCGGGATAATCGCAGCTTAAACTTGAATGACATGCCGCTTTCCAACGAAGGAAACTTCCGAGAACTACTACGTTATCGTGTTGAAAGTGGTGACAGTAAATTAAAGGAACAACTGGAAATATCGGAAAAAAATGCTACCTATATCAGCAAAACAACTCAAAACCAGTTGATTGAGTGTTTTGCGAAAGAAGTCATAGAGTCATTCTAGAGAGAGTAAAGTCAGCAAGGTATTACAGCATCATTTTCGACATGTTTGTCACATTCATCGCAACTCAGTTTAGCTCTCTGTTATTCCTTCGATAACCATCAACGCGATGACTTCATAGGTTTTGTTGACGTTCATCATGCCACCTTTGAAAGTTCTGCTGCAGACAAAGGGCCGACTGTCAGCGGAAAAGCGGTTGACCAGTTAGTTCTAAGCCTCTTGAAAGAAATGGGTTTGAATCTACTTGACTGTGTTGGAATCGGGACGGATGGGTGTGCAATGATGGTCTCAAATAACTGGGGTACTGTAGTGAAAGTTTAGAAAAAAGCTAAAAACGCGTCTCGTTGTCTCTGCTTTAATCACGCCCTGAACCTTTCCTTGTCAAGAAGCTCAGCTGTTTCGAGCATCAGAAATGCCATAGGCATTATAAAAGAATTTGTTGCATTTTTTAATGCATCTGCGAAGAGAAATTACGTCTTGAATAAGATTCTGAAAGCTAAGCTCACGGGAATGTGCGAGACGATTTGGATCGAGTGGCACCAGTCACTTATGCAGTTTGTGTCTGAACTTCCAAAAATCATCCAGTCTTTGAAACACATCAGTCACTGGAGTGAATCAGTAACCGCCCCGAAGGCAAAGACACTTCTGACAGCGTTACATAGTGCGGAATTCGTGGTTTCCCTTCAATGTATACGCAGCATTTTTGCTGTGACCTTGCCTCTTAGTCGGCTATTCCAAAAGAAGACTTTGGACGTGGGTGCTGCCGATTTCTACGTTTCCCATCTTTTAGATGTTCTGGAAAAGCGACAGGAAACGTGTGACGAAGAGTTCGCATTAGTATTCAAACAAGTAAAAGAATTTTCAGATGAAATCCAATTGTCTGTTGAAGTTCCAAGGATTACACAAAGACAGGTTCATCGAAATAATCCTTCTCATACTAAGCCTGAAGAATATTATCGACGTGATGTTCTTCTACCTATGCTCGACTCAGTCATATGTGACTTAAAGAGCCGATTCTCAAGAGGCACGCTGAACTCTTCCCGATTAACCCTACAGCTGCCATTAAATATTGTGCATTTTACTGATGATTTGCTGCAATTTTTCACCAAAGAGATCTCTAGCATGAGCTGTCAACTTCTTGGCTTAACCGTGCTGTCTACTAGCGCAACGCTTGTTTTGGCAGAAGCGTATGTGTGGAGAAGTAGATGGCTTCGGGTTAAATGAGAAGGGGGTATTTTTCCTTGTTCATCCGAAGAAACTGTCAAGGAATGTGACAGAGACCTATATCCTTATGTTAGCTCACTTCTTGCTATTTTCATATCTCTTCCAGTGAGCGTGGCATCTGCCGAGCGAAGCTTCTCAACTCTACGCAAACTGAAAACCTGGCTTAGAGCACAAATGGGGCAAACTAGACTCAGTGGTTTGGCCCTCCTTAATGTGCACCGTGACATCGATATCAGCATTGACAGGGTAATCGACAGGTTTGCGAACAGTGGAACGAGGAAGCTTGAATTGTTCTTGTAAATAGTTGTCAGTTGATCAAGTACAGTTTTTGTAAGTATTATTGTAATATATGAAAACCCCATTTTCGTTAAATAAGAGACCGACAGGGGCACTTAAAACGCCAAAAAAATCAGCCTTGTTTGGCCGACAAAAAGGACACTACCCCCACTTTTTTCGGTAAGAGTCGCCCCCCCCCCCCCTAGAACGAAAGGCTGGATCCGCCCCACTGAGTCTCCCCTACTATGAGACTAAAAAGGGTATAAGATTCCTTGATTTTTGATTGGCTTGAAATTTTCAAGAACCGATGCCTGTGCAACTTGGACTGGAGATTTGGGTGGAGAGTAGGATGCAAGGGGACCTGAAAATGGGTGGAAAGACTTGTTGATTCTTTTCAGTTTGAAGCATACTGTTGTCCCCCAGTTAGCTTATTGTCTAGCAAGTCCCTAGGCCAAAGGAACCTATCATAAAATGGAGCGATAATTTGGGGGTACGGTCTCCCTAAAAATAATGTCTAAAAAGGAACAAAACATTTTTGGGTTGATTGGCTCAAAACTTATTTTTAAGTTTGCGGGTTAAGAAGGCATCAATGCTCAAGAAAAAAGAGAGAAAAAAGAAGAAAAGCAAATATTGGTTCCCCCGAAAGAGGTTCACAAAACTGTTTTTCTCAACGGCTTGAAGCTTACACCCATCCCATTGTAAAAGAAACAATAGAAGAAAAAAAAATCTTTCTTCCAAAAAGAGCGCAAAACTGTTTTTCAAAGGGCTTAAAACATACAGCTACAAGTTATGAGCTAAGGGGACCCTAAAATACAAAAAAAAATTTAGATCAGGGGTATGGTTCCTCTGAAAATGGGGCCGAAGTATGAAAACGGTTCTTTTCGATAGACTTCTAACAATCAATGATTGTTGCCTAGGCTGGAGCTCTACATATTTTTGACGGGTATCAGGGGACCCAAAAATGGTTCGAAAACCTTGTTGTCCTCGACCAGTCTGAACCTTACGGTGGGAAATCTCTGGTTGAAGTAGAAAAAATATCTTGGGTCAGATGGGGCCCAAAAAAGAACCAAAATTTTTTTTTCAAATACTATTTTGAAAAACTGCCCATAAGCATTTCCTGGCCAACTTCAATATGCCATGTAGATGGGACCAAGAGAACCTTGAAAAGAAAAAAGACAGAATAGACTGTCGATTTGCAGAATCTTGGCGCAATATTTTTCTTTGTCTCTCCTATAGTCTACCACCCGATATAATGTATCGGGTGTATGATCAAATATTGCTTGTTGTTGAAATACGCTTTAGATTAACTTTACTCAAATCAAAGCTGCACAATTCTCCATTGGTGGAAAAATGACACAATTCCAAGATGCGGTGATTTGGATTTATTAACTGTGCAAAACTGAACTTCTTATTGATAAGTCTTCAGTCTTAACTAAAAAATAGCAATATAGTAAGCACTTGAGATGTAATTCTGTTTTAAAAAGGCAAACATAAAGACGAAATTTGAAAACTATGTTGGCTTATCAGTTATTGACGCCAAAAACTGGGCCTACAATGTTTTCATCTCTCATAGGCTTGAAACTTACAGGGCAGTTAGTGCGGGTCAGTAAACCTCAACGGGATCTAAGTATTCTGAAGTTTTTTTTTTTTTTTTTTTTTTTTTTCAAAGATGAAGCATTTTGAAGTTTTATTGTATTGATATCTGCCACCTGAAACTGGGCAAACAATCTAGTTTTCTTCAATTGTCTTAAACTGTACAGGGAATATAGATAGGGACAAGGGGAGCTCAATGAAGACAAAACCTACTGGAAAGGATTTGGTTTATGATGCCTGAATTAGGGCCATATATTCTTTGTCTCTGGTCGACTTGCAATTAATAGGAAACTCCCTTAGAATGTTGCCGTAAAATCTTAGAACGTTTTCATTGAATTTATTAATTAGTGATTCACTCATCTCGCTTATCCAGTGATGTCTTATTTAGGGCCATACATTCTTTGTCTCTGATCGACTTGCGATTTACAGGATATGTACAATAGGCAGAACAAACCTAAAAGGAGAAAATATTTTGAAAAAAACAGGTTGTATTGACTCATGGAACAATTTATTTTTCTTGCTGCTCCGCTTGAAAATTTCTAGGAATGTAAGTAGACCATTAAGACCTTGAAATTTTAAGGAGACCAAATATTACTTAAAAACCTTTGCACAAAAAACAACTGCTGATTGAACATTTTGACTGAATATTAAATTTCGGCCCAAAATTCAGATTACAATCTAATATTTTAATTCTTTAACGAAAAGACTGAAAAAAACGTAACATATTCCTACAATTAACCTGTAATAAAACTACAACAGTTAAAAAAGGGCATAAATTAGTTTAGAAAACTTTTCTAAGAAAGTTGTTCTTCAAAGCAAAATTAAGAACCATATTAAAATTGTAAACGAGCAGAAATTTATTCATACAATAGTTCTAACTTGAAACGAACAGAAATGGCCATAAATAAAAAAATTACACCCAAAACGAATAGAAATGAAGAATTAATTCAAACTTAAAGATAGCAGATACCGGTATGGATGAGTAAGTGGATCCTAAAACAAACAGAAGTTAAAATGAATGAAGAAGAAGAAAAGGGGTTTTACTAAGAGAAATAAACACATTAACAACGAACACGAAGTTTATAAACTTGTATGGGTAAAAGGCTTTGGTAAATGGTCGACTTGGACCTAAAACGAACAGAAATTACCACAAGTGACACCGAAAGATTGAAAATTACCGAGACTTCCAGGAATTAACACCATTCTATTTAACGAACAGAAATTACCACAAATAACGTGGAAAAATCGAAAATTGCTGAGACTTTCAGGAATTACCAACATTCTATTTTAAATAATCAACCTACTTTCATTACTTCTCTCCTCTAGTCTATGATTATTACCTGGATTTTCTGCTTTTATGTTGTAGATGTTTTGACAAATAAAAACCACACTGCTCAAAAAGACACATTGTTTTTAGGAAAACGCAAATGACATTCAAGTTGTTTTTAGGGCTTGAGAAGGGAAGGGTAGCCCTGCCCCTACTTGCGGTAGCTTTTACTTGTAATAACATGATTTGCCTCGTGATGTTGTTTTGTAACTGTATTACTGTTTATGCTGTGACAAAATAAAGAACCGACTGTTGGAAAATCAGATTCATTTTCAATAAAGTATAAATGAGTTTCTGGCCTTTAGGAGGTTTAAGGGGCAGTAGCCTTGGTCTAATTTGGGGCAATTTCTGTTCGTTTTAAAGTTAATTTTATAAATTATTGTAACTTCTGTTCTCGTTTTAAGGAATCGTCTGTCCATCAGTAGCAGTAATTGTTATGTTTGTGTCAGATGTTACTTTTTAATTTTAGTTTCTATTTGTTTTGGTTTGCAGTTAATTATTCATGGTAGGTTCTGTTTGTTACAAATTCAATCATCTGTCTGTCCAAAAGTGATTTACAGCTAAACTGTTATAGCTATATGTATAAATTAAAACTTTTTGGTTTATTTTAATTAACAATTTATTAAACTAAAATTTATTTTTTATTAAACTAAAAATTCGACGGCATGAAGAAAGGGTGTTTGCATAGTTTTGCGATTTAGAAAATGACAAAACAGGCCCACCTCCTAAAACTGGCAATTGCACAAATAAATTCATTTATTTATTTTATAAGTTTTAATTTGGTTTACTATAGAGGGTGGAAAGTCCAGGTGACTTGAGGGAGGATTGGCAAAGTGTAGTCGAAGGCTCTTTGGCTAGAACGAATATAAATATTGTTATTAGATAAAAAGTAATGTCTTGCTTTTACAGAAAAAAAGGAAAAATTCTTTAAATCGAGTTGGATGACCCTATATATGCTCGCAAATCTAGGTACTCCTAATAAAAGCGTACTTCTATGCCACTCAAAGTCTAAATCAATTGGTGTTGATCGCATAATGATATGCACAAAACTTGTCCCATTGAAAACAGGGGTCGAACCCAGACGTGGAATTTGACTTCTGGTTGGCTCAAATTCTTTTTCTTCCGAGTTGGGCTTCTAAATATTTAGCCTACTATTATGTAATTTGTCCAAAAATATACTTTTTTGTAATTTTCTGTTTTTTTTTCTTGGGTTGGGCAAGGATAGGCTGATTACCTAGCCCACAAGGGTAGCCTATATTCCCAAAGGGTTTACACCTTTAGGGAGCAATTTTGGACTTATCTCCCTTTCAATCTAAAATTATGTTGCAAAAGCAAGAATTTATGGATTCCAATCCTAATTTTGATATTTTCGCTCTAGGTTTGATTTCAAAGTCAATGACATCTATAGAGTCGGATTGCAACGCTGTTAAAAAGGGAGATATTAATGCTATAGCTCTACAACGGGGTGAAGATATTGGACCCCCCTCCCTTCGAAGACAAAAAAATTCGAAGTTTTCGTTTAAATTCAGAGCATCTCTCTGTAGCTGTGTACGTAGAAGTGTATTGTGGGTAGGAGGTAGTGTTGGTTAATTTGATTTTTTTTTGCCTACGAACGACAGCGAAGGGCAGTTTTGTTATTGCGGCCTCAACATCCTGGCACGAACGATCTTGCTTTCCTCTCCCCTCCCCTGTCCGTTTATTATTATTACTGTTCTAATAATTAACACAGGGCTTATATAATAAATTATTTGTCCATCAATCGAACATAAAGAAAAAATGCGCAATTTTTTTCTGTTGGGCTCTAGGAGACAGCTGATACGACAAAAAACAAGCCGTATATTAAATACGTGTCATGAGAAAAAGGTAAAACATGACAAATGAAATTCGACAAAATTTGAAGAGCCTTACATTACTCCTCGAGCAGATCAGGCTTAAGACTTGAGAATCTTGAATCTGACGGATGTCTATTGTAAATGTTCTAATTTCATCAATTGTCTTGTTTTACCAACTAGAGAGCTTCATTAAAAAAAACAAAAAAAAAAACAAAAAAAAACAAGATTCTTCATATGAACGATATGGAAAGACATTGTGGTTCTTGTCAATATCTTAAATTTTGAATGTGCTTAGAAGACACATTTAAAGTAGGGTGATATATTTATTTAAAAAGTTATGGAAAACAAGGAAATAAAAAATATTTATCTTTGTATTTGGTTATGTTTCTTCCTGGTCTTTTAATTTATAACATATTAAATCTTTGTATAGCTGATCTTAGTTTCTCAGTGAAGCCACTTGTTGGAAATCAATCAAAGTGGCGAAAAATTTTAATTTCGGAACTTGGAGCTTTTAAACAGGATCTTTTAAGTATCTCCTATTAAACAAGAATTAGTTTTCAAATCTATTGAATTTTTTTTTCAGATTTAAAGAGGGAAGCAACGTTATGCCATCTTCTCAAGCACCCCCATATCGTTGAATTATTAGAAACCTATAGCTCAGAGGGGATGCTTTATATGGTCTTCGAATTGTAAGTTTTCATTCGTTTCATATCAGTTACTTTGAAATTGATCCCACATGAATATTCAATAAGGCTTTCCATGAAAAGCAAGGCTGAACTGGAAAAGTGAGCAAACTATCATAAAGACAAAAGGAAACTTAATTCGAACCTCGATTGAAATGAAGAACGTTTCCCAAGTTTTAAACCAACACATATAACTGCAAATAAGGATGTTATTGCCCCCCCCCCTCAAATAATTACTTTGAAATTAATTTGAAACTTGGTTTTGAATTAAACTTCAAGTATGAAACTAGTTTGTTCCCCTGTAGTTGTATTTCTGCTGTAAAACAACGTAATCTCTGATCCAACTGTACCTTACTTAAACAAACTTCAGTTTCTTTTCTTTAGGTATGCAAAGAAACTTGTTTGTCTGTATGCCTTTTTTCAAATTTGGAAACTTCTGCATCCTTAACCAAAGACTCAAAATCTAAAGGAGATTTAAAGCTGAGGATTTTTTTTACATCTAAATTGAATGGTTTGTAGATATCCGATCTGCAATCTACTATGACTTGAATTTTTGTTTTAAATTGTCCATGGTGACGAACCTTAAATCAAATTAACGGGTTAGTTAATTATAATTCTGTTATCAATCGTACTTCCGGAATTATGAAGTTCCTTTTTTAGTATTCTCTGAATTTGATTTTTAACAGTTTTGTTAATCTTGTATTCAACCTAATACTTTTCAAATTTGAGAATAATATCGTTATTTTACATCTGGGGAAATTTTTTCAGGAGGAGTCGTGGGGGGAGGGAGGAGGAAGGGCAATTCCGCCGAGAGGAATTTTCCATGTGGAAATGAATTTTGTTTGCATGTCTTTTTCCGACTCTTTGCATTTGCAATCAAAATAAATGAATAGGTAATTTACATAAATATTGGGTAATTTTTCGCGAAAGGATTTTCATGGGAGGATTGTTCGAATTGGTGGTACGGTTTTTAGAGGAGAAGTTTCTGTGGGGGAAAATTTGAAAATTTTCCAAAAAATTTTCACAAAAAAATTCAAATAAATATTAAAAACACGATTTTATTTTTACGCGGCGGAGGGAATTCTCTGTTAAGGGGGAGTTTTCTGCATGGGAGAATTTCCCTCGAATTTCTTTTTTTTCAGATTGCAGCAGCACGCGATCGGTAATCCAGTTTGTAAATAAAAACAACCACAGAAATTGTGCCGTAACAAATTGACGTTTATTGACCATAAAAATAAGATTTTTGACACTTAAATGGTCAAAATGTCAACCTTTAAAAAAATATGAAACAGCCCCTGAGTTTATATTTGCCACAAGGCCAAAAATCGTTCTGGTCTTGGACATATTGTTAGAATTGGCACAAATAGAAATAGATTTAGATCACTGATTAACCTACTGATTTGTATTGATGCCCTGTGAAGGACTCTGCAACTAATTCATAGCGTTTAGCGTATGCTGACTTTGGGTATTCTACAAAATAGGACATTCCCTTCAAATAAAGATTACTCATTACTATAAGTTAAAGTTACAATTGAGATTTCCTGAGTGATTCTAAAAAAAAAAAAAGAAAAAGGTAGATTTCTTCAAAACTATAACGACTAGGACCAGTTTTTTGTCGTTCGGTTACTATTCTTGGTGAGTTTAAGCAATAGCTTTTAGATACAAAAATGGGTATAAGACAAAGGATAACAGTTAAAACAGAAAAAAGGAACAGAAACGGGAACGATAGTAAAAAGAATAGCCACTTGTTGTTTTTTATCCATCTCCCCCCAGTAAAAACAACAACAAACAAACAGAAACTGTGAATCCATCCAATCTTCTAAGCCGAACTGATTCTGAAAATAAATATAGTACAACAGGAAAATACCTTGAATTAGAAGTAGAAGAGAAAATGCTATAAAAATACGGAATATGCTGAACAAACTAAATGTTGAAATAAACTCGTAGTTATATAATTAAGAGCTTGCTGAACTCTTTTGCCCTCAAGCCATTTGTCTTCAAGCATTTGATGTGAAATAAGAGTTTAAAAGAATAAAAAAGGTTTGTTTTAAAAATTATTGATACAAAAGTGGAAAATAAAATGATTTTGCTACTCATATAAAGATTGAAAATTCAGATAACTAGAGAATTCGTTTAAGCTTACCTGCAGCTTTGGTTATTCAGGCATCAATTCTTCTTTTAAGTGATATTTTGACATGTCCTTTGCCGTGTCATTATCGGGCTATTTGCATTTTTAGTGTCTATGCCAAAACATGAACCAGAAATAAAAACCACGGACTGTCTGGAAAATGATCGCCGAAGATGCAACATAATACAAGAAATATCAAACTAAAAAAAGGTTGCCTGACTTATTTTTGAAGAATCTGAAATTGCAGCTACCCTTGTGTTCTCAGGAGGCAAATTGTTTCCGGTGGGGGAGTAGAATTGAAAGTAGGCCTCCTTAGTTTGTTCAAATGCTTTGACTCAATGTTGTAACTAAAAAAATTTCCTTTTTTTTATATTGAATAAAATGGTATAAAAATATTGTGATTGGCTTAAAAAAATATATCATTAAAGTATGACTCACCTGTTGAATTAAAGCACACTTTTTAATATGGAAGAATAAGACAGTAATCTCTCTTTTTCTCTTTCGTTCTGTTATACGACTCGGGCTGAACAGAACTTATGTACTAATTACAAAAAGTGGATAACCAAAAGAGACTGGAATAAAGCGGACTGGCCTCTATATCTATCTACCCTTGCTCTTCTTCTGTCTACGATTAAAGTTCCATTTAATTTGCTCTGTACCAGTGTTATATCTCTACAAGCTCGAGTTCAGCTGAATATATATTACAGCCAGATTGTTTCCTGTCTGAAAAAAGCTGAAGAAATGGCTGTCCCGCTTTGTCGTTTTAAGCTTAAGACTAGAGGCTCAATATGGAAATCTGACCCTGATTAAAAAATTGTGAAAAATCGTGCAAAATTGTGGCTTAGAATTTGGGTAGCGTGCTGCCGCCCTTTAAGGGGTCACCTTTTTGACATTAAACAGAAAACGAAGTTGGAGTTTAAACATTATCTTCGTAAAGTAAGGTACAATGGTGTAGAATTTCCGAAGACCTCTAGTCAGTGGAAACAAGTGATTAATGTTGCGAAATTTGATTCACCTCCTAATGCCGATCGGATCCCTAATGCCTCTTGGATTAATCATTATAATAAGATTTTTAATATTATGAACTATGCGGTTCACTCTCAGTTTGTTAGCCTCTGTTCTTATGTATTACCTGCGAAAATTTACCAAGGCCATGTGCCTCCCGTTTCCGCTGACCGTGTGATTCGTTGAGTTAAGAATTTAAAATCTAAATCATGTGATATTGATGGTATTAGTGTTTTTAACCTTCATATTGATTCGAAAGAATTGATTTATCATTTGCAGTTATTATTTCAAATTTGTCTATGTACGTCTTTGGTGCCTGATTCTTTTTTGTGCGGGAGTGTCACTTCGATTCTTAAACGTGGGAAAGATCCGACTAATTGCGCATCATATAGACCTATTACGGTAGCCTGTTCGCTGAGCAAAGTTTTTGAATATGTCCTGCTTCCTGAAATTCTTCCAAATGTTGATTATGTGTCCAATCAATTTGGGTTTAAACCAAATATAGGATGCCAACATGCGCATCGAATTCTTACTTCTTTCTTAATTCAAGCACAAAAAGATGGATCTGAAGTTCATTTATGTGCGTTAGATATTTCAAAAGCTTTTGATTCGGTTTATCACAGCCAACTATGGTATTCTCTTACCCAGCTTGGGGTGAATTCATCTATTATATGTGTCCTTCGTTTTGGTATGCAAATTCATATGTTCGACTTCGGTCAGGAGAGATCTTTTTTGGTAATATTCCAATTCGGTCTGGACTTAGGCAGGGAGGGGTTCTGTCACCATACCTTTTTAATGCTTGTTTATACCCTGTGCTTTCTCGTATCTTTCCGTCGTGTTTTACGGGTTTAACTAATTTATCTTATATTGCTTATGCAGATGATTTATTACTTATTAGCCGTTCAAAATTCACCCTACCTAAGTCTACCCAGTTTGTTTCTAAGCTGTTGGAAAAAATTGGCTTCGTGCTTAATGCTGAAAAATGTGAATATTTTGTTTTCAATGCTAAAAACCCAAGTAGTGATTTGAGTTTTAGTTCTTTTTCAGTTAAGCTGGTTCCTGCGTTGCGTTGGCTCGGGATTAGTATCTGCTCTTCTATTTCAGCTATCCGTGCTAGTGCACTTGCAGATATTAAGAATAAGCTTAAAGCAGGTTATGCTAAAATTGTCCCAAATCGCGGCCGACATTCTCGTAAAGCATTGGCTAAACTCTATTCTACATATTGCGACCATTTCATTCTTTTTCTATCAGGTTTGCGCCCATTTTTTTAATTCTAATGATATGCAGGATATTAGAGTTTTGTATTTCCGTTGTTGTAAATATCTTTTGTATTTGCCTCGTTGGTATAGAAACTACTACTACTAACAACTCATCGCAGCACCAAGCCGCCTGAGGCCAACACAGCTACGCACGCTCCTCCTCCACCCCAATCTATTCAAAACCTCCCTTTTTACACCCGCCCACGAAGTTCCCATTTCCTTTAAATCTTTCTTTATGACGTCCTCCCACCCCAGACGGGGACGACCTGCTTTCCGTTTAGCCCTAGATGGTTGGCCGAAAAGAACAATCTTTGGCAATCTGTCATCCTTCATCCGCACAACATGCCCTAACCACCTCAACCTTTCTTTCATTATAGACCTAGAAAGCGGTATTGAACCACATTTTTCGTATAGCCTATTGTTTGAAATACGGTCAGTCAGCCGGGTACCCAGAACAATCCTTAAGCAATTTCTCTGGAAAACATCTAGCAAATCTTCATCCGCTTTTCGAAGCGTCCATGCTTCAGAACCATATTTGACCACTGTCATCACTGTAGCTTCTAAGATTCTAATCTTGGTGTGCAGACTTATCTTCCTATTCTTCCAGACTTTTTGTAACTGTGAAAAAACACCCTGAGCCTTGGCTATTCTATTTTTAACATCTTCACTGCTCCCACCATCTTTACTAATAATACTACCAAGGTAAGTGAAGCTGCCCACCTGATCAATATTTTCATTACCCAACGTCACCTTTTCATCTTCACTTATTCCTAGCCTTAGTGACTTAGTCTTCCTAACATTAATTTTCAAACCAATACTAGCACCCTGAACTCGCAAAACCTCTAAAACTTCATTCATTTTGCTCACACTTTCATCTAGGATGCTTAAATCATCAGCATAATCCAAGTCTAGGAGACTTTTTCCTCCCCATTTGATTCCGTGGTCTCCCATTGCCTTTCCTGTGCTCCTTAAAACAAAGTCCATCAAAATAATCCATATAAAGGGGGATAGAACACAACCCTGCTTAACTCCTGATTTAATACAAAACCAGCTGCTAACCTCATTTCCTACTTTAACCGCAGCAGTGTTATTCTCGTACATAGCACTAATTACTTTAATGTATTTGTCTGGTATACCATACAAGGATAAAACCTTTACTAAAGCTCCTCTATCAACAGAATCGAACGCTTGCCCATAATCTATAAAACTGAGGACCAAAGGTGTTTGAAAACTTAGGCACTTCTCAATTATTAACCTAAGAGTGAAAATTTGGTCAACACATCCTCTACCTTTTCTAAAACCGCACTGTTCTTCTCTTAAAACTTTGTCTACAGCATCTCTCAGTCTAAAAAGTATCATATTACTAAGCAATTTGCTACCTACAGAGACCAGACTAATGCCTCGATAATTACCACACTCACTTTTATCACCTTTCTTATAAAGTGGCTTAATTAAGGTTTTCCTAAAATCGTTAGGTACTTCCCCTTTTTCAAAAATCATATTCATAATCTTCAATAACTTATTTCTAACCTCAGAGCCACCATATTTAAGAAACTCATTTACTACCCTATCAGCACCTGGAGCTTTATTATTCTTTAATCCTTTTAGTACTGTTGCTAATTCCTCCTCACAAAACAAATCTTCCTTCACATCCAAGGTATCACAAACTTTTTCATTTTCCTCTATATTTTTTCCTGCAACTCTATCTCGGTTAAGCAAGTTCTCAAAATGTTTGGCCCATCTCGCTTTAGCTTTTTCCTTGTCGCTAATTGCCACCCCATTCCTATCTTTAACTGGGACAAGTCCGGATTGACTACTACCTCTCACCGTAAGATTATTCGAATGTTTAATGCAACTGATATATTGACGTCATATAACAAGTTGGACTCCAAGTTAAAAGATGAGGCCTGCAAGCGGTTGGGTCCTTTTCATCCTCTTGTGCGATTGTTTTGATTTGCATTTGTAGTTATTTATATTGATATTGTTTTGCATGTGTTTTGTTTTGTATGTCTTTACTTTTTATTTTCTTTTGTTACTCCACTTTTTTATAATTGTTAGTGGGTCAAAAATAAATTATTATTATAGGCTATCGTATATGAAGCTAAGAGAGGAAAGGAAATAATAAATGATAAATAAAACCGAAAAGGGTGAGAAAACGAAGATTTTGTCAGCCAGTGGTAAAATATGAAGACGAAAAACCAGCAAATATTTCGACAATGACATCCGCCAAGTCGTCCTCAGTGCTAAAAAAAAAAAAAAAAAAAAAAAAAAAAAAAAAAAAAAAAAAAAAAAACAAACAAACAAACAAACAACAAAAATCTAACCTTTTAGAGTTCACTACTCAAGATCCGAACAAACACTCCAGTGTTTGTTTGAGTGAACTCGGAAATCTTCGTTTTCTTTACTTTTGCCATTTTGCCAACATCCAAATGTTCATTTTAGGATTGATAAAAAAAAGAAGCTAAAAATTAGCCCATAAAAGGGGCTACGATCTGTTTTATCAGTTACTTTAATCTCCGAAAATGTGCTTTATTGTTATTAGTTTTTATGGGCTTCAAGGTTTGTTTCATAGATTCTTATTCAGATTTTGTATTTTGTATTTCCTTACAGTATGGAAGGTAGAAACTTGTGCTCGGAAATTGTTGAGCGAGCCTCCTCAGTGAGTCGTCCTCAGTGCAAAAAAAAAACAAAAAAAAAACAAACAAACAAACAACAAGAATGTTACCTTTTAGAGTTCACTACACAAGATCCGAACAAACACTCCAGTGTTTGTTTCAGTTAACTCGGAAATCTTCGTTTTCTTTACTTTTGCAATTTTGCCAACATGCAAATGTTCATTTTAGGATTGGTAAAAAAAAAAGCTAAAAATTAGCCCATAAAAGGGCTACGATCTGTTTTATCAGTTACTTTAATCTCCCAAAATATGCTTTATTGTTGTTAGTTTTTATGGGCTTCAAGGTTTGTTTCATAGATTCTTATTCAGATTTTATATTTTGTTTTTCCTTACAGTATGGAAGGTGGAAACTTGTGCTCGGAAATTGTTGAGCGAGCCTCCTCAGGCTTTGTTTACAGCGAAGCAGTTGCTAGGCAAGTTTGACTTTTCTTTATATTTTTCAACTTATTAAGTCTTTTCTACTTGAATAGAACCTGAGTACTTAAAGGCTCTCACTTTAAAATACCCCGACAGGGTGCATATTTTGGAAGCGCTCTGTAACTTCTCCAATAATAATAATTTATTTTTAACCCACATCATATACAAAAATGATAATTGAGGAGTATAACGAAAAAATTAGATAATACACTACATACATGAGTGCATAAAACTTAAAAACTTCACTAGAGCAGAATAACCAAAGAAAAGAAAAACATTCAAGATACAAAAAAAACATTTATGACAAAAGACAGATCAAGACTTAATACAGCGGACCTGGACTTAATGGAACATCATTTAATAATTTAGACCTTCATATTTGAAATGTTTGAATATTACCTGTTCATGAATATAACGAATTTAAATTACTATTGCGGAAAAAAAAGAGAAAAAGATTACAAAACAAACAACTTCAACGACACTTCAAACAACAAAAAAAGAGCAAAAACTACAGCAAACGAGTAAGGCCACTGTGGGCTGGCAGATACTTATATATAGACTGGGGTAGTTTCCCGGAAAGTTCCGTAAGCCTTAACCAAATATCCGGAAGACCGTAAACAGAGATGAGATTCCGATTTCTATACCATGGAGGCAGATACAATAAAAAGCGGGGGAACGGAAATAATATGAATGAACTGATTTCTTTTTGGTGAAAAATAGGGTATATTCTAGAGAGACACAAAACCGAGTGATCTGTAAAAACCGAATATAATTTAGCAAGAGACTTTCTATTGTATCTACTTCGATTTCCAACAATTTTAGAATAACTCAACTGAAGTTTCTTCCTGCAATCAGCGACGACGAGCTTTCGGAAAGATTTTAGTGTTTTACTAACATTGATACCCAGCCACCGAAAAGAAGGAACCGACGGGACAGAAAAAGATCCGCAAACTAGAGAGGTCATATTATTACTATTAAATGAGAGATATTCACACTTTGAAAGATTAAGAGAAAGTCCAATGGTATGAAGTCTAGATGCTATTGTTGAGACAGACAGAGAAAGCCCCTTTTTAGTCCTGCTGATCAAAAGGATATCATTTGCTTAAGCAAGATAAGAGATGTTAACGGAATTAAGAATGCAAGTGGATGGGATAGAAGAAAGAACAGATGATATACAAAATTTAAAAACAGAAGGAGAAGGGACGGCACCCTGCCGGACCCCATGCCGCACTGGAATTCTGCTTTCGGAAATACTCATGTCCGTTTTAATCCGCAAAGAAGAATTGGAATACCAATAACTAAGAAGAACAAGTACCGAAATGTTGATACCATGACTAAAAAGGAAAAAAATAGCTTGAGAATGGGTAACGGTGTCAAAGGCCTTGGAGAGATCCAAGGCGCATAAATATAACTCGAATTTATTTTTAGTCGCCTCAGTAAGAACATTTGCCAAAACTCGATGTGCTTGCTGGCAACCTACTCCAGCTGAAAACCCGATCTGGTTTTCACCGAAATATGCGGAAGAGTTAACTGAAAGGAGGAGAAGATGCTCGAAAATTTTACTTATATTGCAAGAAACCTTTATTGGCCTGTAAGATGCACAGTCAATCGGAATTTTTCCTTTTTTTAAAAATTGAGGTAACTCTTCCGCACAAAAAACTTTCAGGCACAAACGAGGTATATAAACACATTTGGAAAAGAAGTTGTAGATGTTGAGCAAGAGCTGGACAATCAACCTTTAGGGGTTTGGCACTTATGCCATCACCATCAGTAGAACTTGACTTGAGCTTCTTTATAGCTAGTACCACCGAAGATAAATGAACTGGGAGGATCTGGTTCTGGCGGAGTGAGGTAGGAAGCGCAGAATTAAGAAACTTCATAAATGAAGCTTCATGAACGAGATGGTTTACGATGTTAAAAATCTGATCAGAATATTTGCACCAAGCAGCAGGGCTAATTGGGGTATTCGTTGAAAAAGAATCATCAATTTTATCTGAATTTACTACCTTTTTCTAATCTAAATTACTTGTTGGGAACTTACAAATTTTAGATTTTGCAGACCGTAAATACTTTTTATGCTCTAGTTTAGTTTTCTGTTTAAGCTCAAATACTACGCTGTTAAGTAGCCGTCCGCAAGAAACCCATATACGCAGCCAAAATGTGGCTTTATAATTCACTGTTTTTAGACCTGTGTCCCACGACCATTCAAGCTTCCGCGTATTAAATTTTAAACGTTCCTCGGGAGCGGCCACTCTGTCGGATTCCTTCATACATGAAATAATATCAAAATAATATTTGTTCAAAAAATTCTTATCATTTACAAATTTAAATCCAACCTAAAGTAGCTGAAAAGGGACTTTTATAGTAGACAAAAGAGCTGTAAGAGTAGAAATGTAGAGGGCCCAATTAGCCTTATTCCAATTTCACCTGGTAAACCATCTACGATTCACGCGTGAAATATCTGGTGACAGAGAGATATCAAACGAAAAGGAAATTGGTAGGTGGTCTGTATCACTTTCTGTTTCGTGAACAGAAACAATTGAAACCAATAAATTTGAAGAACAAAGAACGTGTGTTATATTAGTATGGCTCCCATAATGATGAATATATGAAAATAAACGATTTTTATCCAGTAGCTTAAACTTGGACAAAGACCGGAAAACCATATCCAAATGGAGGTTTGAATTCAATAAATCAGCATTAAAATCCCCAGCGACAACAAATTGCTAACCAAAAGATGATGCAGAATCTGCCACTTTTTTCAAAACACTACAAGTCTTGGCAAACTTATTCAGTGACTGAACAGATTTGCGATCACAAGGAAAATATGCATTAATAAATGCTAGATCGGCAATTCCCACGGCCAAGATGTTTTCTTCACTGTGGAACATCACTGGCCTCGCAGATGAATAAGAACTACCTTTCAAAATATAGGCTAGGCCTCCGGAAGGTCTACCAAACATAGACCCTGCAGCATTCACAAACGCAATGTGATTCCCACTCCGTTTCAACAGATTGGTATTAGCTGATGATAAAAGATGCTCTTGAAGATAGACGATATCATATTTGCACGAAAGTTCGTCAATGATGTGCTCTTTCCTACGCGTTCCGTTTATATTGTACGAAATAACCGAGAACTTTTGCAACATTATATTTTCACACCGGCCGCAATATGAGATTTGAGCACTGGACACAATAGACTCTACGAAGTGTGTGACCCGCCGCAGTTCGTACAATAAGGGATGTTAGTACAGGGCGCATCTTTCAAAGAAGAGTGATTGCCAGCACAGCGTGCACATTTTTTCACTTGACTGTTGCATTTGTTCAGAACGTGATCAGGAAACCTGCACTTAAAGCAACAACGCGGTAAACTTATAAAGTCATAAACGCTGAAAATCTCGTATCCGATTTTCACACCATTTTTTATCACGTTTTATTTTTTATCACTTTTGCCAAACGAGTCTGAAAAGACTAGCTTAATAGCTTGGGACGACCCAAATCGACTTGAGTCCTCGACTCCAGGGTGCATTTTGAATTCACTAGCACTAAATGACAGCGGGATTCCTTGTACTATTCCGAGGTACCGCTTCTGCAAAATCTTAATGCCAGCACCCGAAACAACAGACTTCACTGACTCACAAAAATCAGGCTACAGATTTCTCAATATTCAAAAAAAGATTATCTCTCAACGGCCGAACACTAGCAATCGAATCATGACCACTTAGTTGGTTGATAAAGTCCTTATGGCTCGTCGGATCACTAATAGACGGTGGCAATTTATAGACAACAATAGTAGAGTGGCTATCGGCTGGTTTCGAGGGACTGGCTCCAGACTGTGATAGTGGCGGGAAATGGTTGGAATATGTCTCGAACTGGTTATAAATTTTCTTTAACTGGACATGCAGCTCATTCACTCTCGAAAACAGAGCAGAATAAGCTGTGGCTGGTATCGATGGTACTTCTTTGGGGCTTAGAATAACAAATACTGGGATGTCAAAATCGTCTGTATTGCCATTCTTGATAATGTCCAGAATATCACCTAGATGGCTCAGTGACGCTTTCGATCCAGTTCGCTTCGGGATATAGCTTGGACCCAAGCCAGTTCCAAAACTCCGCGCCAAACTTCTTAATCATCTCATCATCAATTCCTTTCTCAACATTTTGCTGAACAAAATTCAGCACCGGACAATAATGCAAATTTTCTTCATCCCCTCCGGACATGATAAACAGCTATAGTGTTTTCACAATACGTCTTGCTCGTTCAAATGCTAGATGAATATTGAACTAATTAGGGGGAAATCATAAGTGAAAAAATAATTGTTGTACTCAACGGATTACGGTGGTTAGAATAGGGCCTTCCCAATCCAAAAGAATGGTAAACGCTTTGGAAATTAAGCAAAAGCGCCAGTAACCACTTTAATTCATTCGATATTTTTCTGGTGGTTTCCTTACGAGAGAAGTAAGGGAAGCGTTGGAGGCTGTTTACCTTGTCCCCGCAATCTAAGGGGCAAGCCCAGCGGGTACCACGGCTCTTCCAGACAACTCTCCACCCCTCTTCTGCTTACTTTTCTTTCCCCACCTCAATCGCAGCGTAATTGCCTCTAAATATCGGATGTCCTATTTATTTATATTAGCACTGCTTGATGGCTATTCTCCAATATTATCACTGAAATATTTCGAGTTTAAACCACTTTTACAAAATATAAATAAATGCCCAGAAACTAGGTCAGTAGATTATAACATTTTTAATCCGTGTAAAAATGTTTTGAAAGAATGGTCACGGAATTAGCACCGGTCACTGAATTAATTTAAGATCCTACCGAGTTTCAAGTTCATGAAATCCAGAAAAAGGTGTTATCACTTTCAAAACCAATAAGAAATAGCCATTATATTGCTTCTGTAGATGTTTTATTGATACTATTCAGATTTATTGGAATCAAAAACAACGTCCGTACCTCTCCAAAAAACATATTTATTGCTCAAAACACTGAAAAAAGCTAACTTTTCTGTAGTGAATTTAAAAATTGATATTGTCTTTGCCGAAAAAATAAATCCCAGTAGATATGACAAGATCTTGGCGAGACTGGAAAGCAAATCCATGTTTATGATGGAAAGAGTATCTGGTCGCATCATCTTAGGTTCAAAAAATAGATCATATTTAGTATTTACACATTAAATAATTGCTCAATAGATTATAATTGCTCAAGAAGCATAGTTCATATAGAAGTTAAGGAAATTCAATATTCTGTAGGTTGAGTTTTCCTTGTAGAATTTTTTGAGTCTATCTTTGTATGGGTTAAATTAGTGAGGTGAGTTTTAAACAGCTTGAATTTTGTGTTTAACGACAGAACTCTTCGTTAATGACGACTTCATTTTTTTTAACTAAAATTTTTTAACTTTTTTTGGTGCCTTTAGTAAAGATATCATAAGAAAAGATCTAGCGAAATATTCTGGGTCAATTGTGTTAAGATCAATCCAAAGCATAAAGTTTGACCATATGCTTTTACCGTATAGTAGACTAGGAGCAGGAGTGCTCCTAGACAAAAGTAGAAATCTGACTCATTCGAGGTTAAGGCACGAATCCGTTGATACAGTCTGGAGTTTTTTTTTGTTTTAGAATTGGATCGCAGAAATATGTGGAATTCTTAAATCAGCTACAGGTAACATTATGGTTTTTATAGAAAAATGGAAAGGGACTCGTTCGATTGGGATTTTAAATTTCAAGTGCGCTTTTCAATGGTTGAAAGTGATTGGAGCATAATCAGCCTCCCTCCCATGCCCTTTCCTGCCAGTCAGCCCCCTCGTAACGTAACCTCTGTGATAACGTATCAAAATTCTGAGATGGGTATTTTGTTCAGGAACATGGAAAGGTGTAATGTCTGCATATACGGGGTTAATATTGCTCCCAGAGCTCCTGAGGCAATGGTCCTAAATTGTGTAAATTATTGTAAAATATAGGTTTTAGTGAAAAAATCAGCCGCATTTAGTCTTCGTTGTCCGGTCAGTTAGGAGCTCCTAGGGGTTGTTCGATTGGCCACGAATCCCAGTGTTTTCCAAAGGTATACTCTGTAAACGACACGTACACTTTAGTAAATAAAAAGAAGGTATGTGTACCCGATTTGCCTAATTGACTGCAGTATCTCAGAAGTTCATGGAAGGATTGAGTTTAAGTTTTCAGGGACTGTTGGAAAGGTTTAATGGACCACCAATTTTTATTTTCAGGAGGTAAATCGAAGGCAGAGGACAGCCGGAGTTGAAACTATCAGGCACTATCGGAGAAAGGAAGGGGGAGGGTAGGATAAAGAGAAATCATGTTATCTTCTTTTTTTTTGGGGGGGGGTGAAAGAAGGTAAGCCATCACGTCTATGATCCACAAAAATGTTTTTGTGTCGTAAGCCTCCATTGAAATCCATGCACGGTTAATTGTTAAGGTAAATCAAAAGGCACTCTGTGTTTACTTATTTTTACTTGTGGCGAGAACTAGGTGTTTCTTCCTTGCCCGGCATCAAGGATCTTCAAGATCTGTTAGGACCATGTATTGTGGTCTGCTGCCACCTGCTTTGGAAACACTGTGTTTCCAGGTTATCAAAATAGCGTGTCTGCAATATCTTGGCTATGGTTTGGAGTATCAAGTTTAAACTTTCAGGGATTTTTTTGTTTGAGGGAGTGGGGTCAATTTGACCTTGAGTTAAAGGGCCATTAAATGTGCTTTTTGTCAAATCTACCTAAGAGTTTTGGCTCTTTAATTCCCTGTCTGACTAAAATCTATTCTTGGTATAGTAGTGATGTAAATGGAATGACACTATTTGTACCAAGGTAAACTAAGTTAAGTATCCACAATATCTGCGCAGATATAAAAACAAAGCCAAAAAACTAGTTGATTCTTAATATTACTACTAAGCAAAAGATATTCACATTTTGAAAGAACTAGTGATTTTTCAGCTTAGTATTGAAGGTTACTAAATAGGGGACTTTGATGACATTCCCATCAAACTTTTTTGACCATTAATTAGAGCAGAATGAAATTTGACCGTCTGAAAAAAAAACGTCTGAGTAGTATCAGGACCCCAAAATTTTGCTAAAAGCATTTATTGTAAGAAGATAAAATCCTACCAGATTGATAAGCCAAAAACGGACCTATTCTGTGCGTCATACTCAAACCTGGTTATTGTGGGGATTGTGCTTGGTTTTAGGCACTTCAGGTACCCCCTTTTTTTTAGATTTTTTTTTATATTCTTTTTTTATATTATCCTATTCTGTTTTTTTTCTCCCAATTTTTCTTGAAGTATGTTTCTTTGATAAAGGATACATTTGATTTTTTTTTCAGTCATTACTTGAAACAAGTTTTAGAAGCTGTAAAATATTGCCACGACAATGATATTATTCATCGAGGTATTCGACCTAGCTGTGTTTTACTGGGTAACAGAGACAACTCGGCTCCTGTGAAATTACGAGGATTCTCAGCCGCAGTACAATTGGAGAAGAATGAATTAGCCATGTGTGGTAAATCTTGTTATGAAATGCTACTAGTTTTCTATTCAAATGTCGGAAGGTTCGACTCAATTTTGGCCAGGGTTGCTACCCCTGAAATTTACGTAAGGGCCACTCCGGGCTCGATGAAATATCACGATTTTAGTGTTTTCTTCCATGATTCCTTCCAGTTTTAATTGCCCAAATTTTTTCTATTCCCATGAATTTGAAACTATCCTTGTCAAAGTTAATTCTTGTATGCATGTCTGACTCAACCCCATGCTTACAGGGGCATGGGACCTGAGAATTTATCTTCCTTGATCCAATAGTCATCTGGGGTATTAACATTGAAACTTGACAGGAATAAAATATTCAAGACTTTTAGATACCGTATTATCTCGTTTGCTTGTCTGGCAAGTTCTGTGAAAATGCAACAAAGCCAGTATAGTTCCTTCCTAATTGAGTTCTGATTAATTGTATTTAAAGCGTATGAATTTTTACTCTGAAGCCACGTCACTCTTAGATTTTTAATCTTACTTTATAGAATTGGTAAGTGTCTGTAGCACATAGCCAACCGCTTGAGGTTATACAATGGGCTGTTGGAACTAGTATTTCTCCACAGTTCTTTTATAGTCCGAGTCAGTTGGTTTCTTACCAATTCAAGAGAGTAAAGTTTTTTTTCTTTTTTTTTTATCCTGGAAGCCTGAAGGCAAGGTAGTGTTTTTATTGCTGACATTACATATTGTCATTAGGATTCATTAATAGGTGCCGAATTTTATATGTAGTTTTTTAAGTATACCTTGTTTTATTTCATGGCTGGGGGTGAGTTGAATTTTTTTTTGGGGGGGGGGGGGCACATGTCGTCCGACAATCTTTGTGTCTAGTCAAATAAATGAGTTAAGGGATAAGTTTTTTTTTGCGGGATATCAACAAAATGCGTTAATAGATTCCCAATGTTTTGACCAGGTATTCAGTGGCCGTCTTGACTGATGAATTATTGCAGAGAAAAGAGGAGAGGACATAAAACAAAACATAGAAAAGAGGAAGAAGAAAAATAATATTTTTTAGAAAAGAGAAAAATAGTCAAAAACCTTGTTAGCCACTGAAAGGGCCAGATAATCAAAATATCCAAGACTAAGACTCCAAAACAATAGAAAAAACATGCACGTGCACAAAAAAAAGAAAAAAAAAGTTGGATATCCAGAGAAAAGGTCGATGTTATCCATCTCGACGCTCCATTAGCACTCCTCCGAATGAATTAGTTATTTTTTGAAGTGTCTGAAGTGTGAAGTTATTTTTTTTGATTTTTGAAGCCTCATATGATCTCCTTTCATTTATTGATTGACCGTTTTTTTTGTTTTAAGTCAAGATCACAATGTTTTAGTTGTGATATGCTCAAAATAAAGCTGTGTGGAGGCTGAGGGGGCTGTTCCTATGGAATCTAAGAAATGTGTTACGATTCTCTCTGAAATTTTTATACTCCTCGTATAATTTGCCAGTTATCTTTGTATTTGTTTGAATTTGCCCCTCCCCCTCCCTGAAACAAATTCCTGGGTACGTGTCCGAATAAAAAGTAATCAAGTCTCTGCAATAAAATTTATTAGAGCTGGTAATCTTGTTAGCTTCAATCGCTAGTTTAAGAATTGAAGCATAGCCCTTGGTTATAGCAATTTGAAGTTGTTGTTCCGCACAAAATTTCTTTTATTTGCCACATAGAGTCCAAATGTGTAGGATTTGGTGGATAGTCCCATAAAATGCCAGACGCTAGATTTAGCCTTAGAATGGATGATGGTCAATGGTAGGTTGGTAAAAATGGAAGATCTGATAGATTATACCGCACTTTTTAACAAATCTTTTTTGGACTAATATATGTTATTTATAAATTAAATCCAATTGTGTCAAGATTTGCAGAGATAATCATTTTGACATTACCCCCCCCCCCTATTAAGTGGGCACCACACATTTGCTCCTATTGCTTTTGTCACTAAGTCGCCTTAGGGGCTAATTGATTAACTAGTTTAACTTATTTATGAT